>JAQQSQ010000947.1:0-13428 GCA_028627145.1 Eidolon dupreanum | reverse complement strand
TGTACTGAGCATCCCCCTATGAGCTGGGTGATTTAATTTTTATTTCTTTTATATTTTTATTTATTTATTTTTGGTGAGGCAACCCTTGGTTCACCTCACAGATTACAAGGCCCTTGTCAGTTTACAATCTCTTATTTTTTATTTTTTTAGACCAACAGAACCTGGTCTTCCTAGGTGGTCTCCCATTCAAGTTCTAACCAGGCCTGGCCCTGCTTAGCTTCCGAGATCAGATGGGATCGGGCTTATTCAAGGTAGCATGACCACAGACGAGCTGGGTGACTTAAATGCATTATCTTTTACTCTACAAATTTTCAAGCCATGCCGTCCATCTACATAATTTATTCTAAATAAGACTCTTGAAGATTGTAATCATTCAGTTTCATTAAAATAAGGTATATTCTGCAGTGTGTCTGTAGTTGGAAAAATGCAGCCAGCATCAGACTGATTACATAAACAATACATACTCATAATTATATACTGTAAGCCCTGGAAACTTCAGCTTTACACCAGTAAAATATAAACAAATATTTGGAGCTAGTAACAGTGTCAGTGGTCATCATTTTGCCAGTTATCGAGAGGTTGAACAAGTCAGCACAAATGGTAAAAACACCCCCCAATGTGGTTGAAATCTTTTTTCTTTCAAAAAGTATAGATGTTTTAAAATGAAAACACTCCATTTGTGTGGAAGAAAATGAAACATGAGAGCACAGCAAGTAGTGATCTACATCAAAATGATTCTAAGAATGAAAAGCTTCATGGAAGAATTTGACACCATGCATTTCAAAGCAGTGTGCTGCCGGGATCTCACACAGTCCAAGGAAATGAGGTTTTGGTCCAATGGCGAAGGTGAAGACAGGTGTCCCAGGTCACAGGGGCAGAGTGCCATTATTCTCATCTCGACTAAGTAACTGAGGAAACTGAGATTTACAGGTGGGAAATGATTTGCTCAAAGACACATGGTTAATATAAAGGCACACGAGATTGGCTCAAAAATCCAGCAACGACAGCCTGACCCATCACTCCTAGAAAAGCAAACCCAGGCTCCAGGGTCCAGAAAAGACACTATTAACAAAGTGCTAACAAATGAGCTTTATATTCCCAAGATGTATAGTTCAGGAATGGTAAGGGAAGGGGTGGCTGGAATCAAAATAGATGGACAAGAAAAATAAAGTTCATTATCAAGTGATGACCATTAGCCTGCTGTCATCTGTCCCTCCTTCCTTTGCTGTCTGGCACTCCCCAGCTCACAGAGGTGGACATAGAGGCACTGTCCCTATCCACACTTGTATGTCAATTTTGGAATAACCAAGACACGAACAGCTCAGTGTGCAGAGAGATGCAGCTAGCCCAGTACCCACTTTCTGCCAACTTGGAGATAAACGACAGGCCTTGGTGTTGCTTCCTAGCAACATAGTTCTCGACCCTTTCACTAGAAATACAGTCATCACATAAAACAATCCTTGTCGCAGTAATGGTGGTGATGATTAGTTTTATGAATCATCAGTTTCTAGACAGGACATTGGGAGAACAGAGTCCTCTGGTGCATCTTCTAGGGTCAATAAAGACAAACAGCCCCCTTCCCCAGGCCTCTAGGTGACCATCATTATGAGCTTGCAGCCTAATTACTTCCTCATCCAATATTTTTATTCATTATGCAGAAACATTGTTTCTCACTCTGGCTTTGATTTCTATAAGTAATAAAGGAACAAAAGGGTTAAAAATCAATTACCCAGAAAGTCTTTTATCAAATGGGATCCAATATTGCTAATGGCTTCAACTGGATTTTTTGTTGGCTATCTCACCCTTGGTTGATCTAAAAAGCTAATAAGGAGGTGTTAGGCCATGTGTCTGTCACAGAAACAAAGAGGAGAAAGAGCTGAAGTAGGGGGAAATTTGGTGGAAGACTGCACGGGTGAAAGAGAGGGAGAGGGCATTGAGCACTGAAGAAGGAAGGAAGAACAGACAGAAAGAGGGAGGGAGAGCAGGAGGCAAGAATTAATTTTCTGGGCTATTGACTTGGGTCCAGATTGGGCCGGTGCATTTAGTAATTTATAAGAATCTAGGGTGGTTCCAATATAACACCAGGATTAATGACCACTGAAAGGAAACAACAAAAGTAGAGCATTATAAACCGAAGAAACCTGAAGACGTAAATTGGCATTCACTATTTATCAACAACTTAACCTCTCTGAATAAGTATCCTGGTGTATAATATATAAATAATGTATTTACAGTAGCATAAAAATAACTACAGTGAGAAATGATAAACATCATAAAATAAATAAATTGAATACTGGGGCACGTAAGTGTGAGAAAGAAATTTCACTGCCACCTTGGGGTACAAAGGGCACCAGAGAAGACTTTTAGAGAGATGTAGTGATTGCAGCTGTGAATAAGGCTGGAGTTTCCCAAGGAAAAATACAGTTTGCATATTAAACCCAGCTGAAATGATTATGAATTTCAAAAGCCACAAAAAAATACAAAAATTCAATTTTCTTATATTTTTCTGTCTCAATTATCTATTTTTTTCTACTACTAATAAAAATTTATTTAGTATACCCAGGTATACTCAGTCTATTCTCAGTAAACTCAGTCAATATAAGCTTAAGATAGGGCAGTTCAAGATTTTTCAGCCATTTGAAGGGCTAGGCAGGGGAGGAGTTTATACAGCATCAGACAGTGGTAGGGTGAGGCAACAGGTCCATAGTCATCCTTGGGTCTTCTCGTCCAACCACTAACATCTAACTTGTCCCATGATCTGCAGTCCCTGCTGTATCTGGTGCTGATGTCCATAGTCCTGCCATGACCTCGGGTCATCAGGTCCCTATTGGAGGTCACGCTGCCTCTTCTAGTTTTAGGCTCTTTCAGGCTTGCTCACCCTGTTTTAGCTACTTTCTTGCCCCTGCCCCGTGGGAATATCTGGGCCTGTGCAAGTCTCAGGGGGCTGCTCTAGTCCCTTCACTTCCTGCACATAGCACACTGCCCTTTCCACAAACAGCTGCTCTCTCAGAGTAAGGAAACCCGAGCACTTTGCTCACTCTCCTGAGTCTCACTCAGGGTCTGAGTATGGGTACTTTCTCCCACGTATTCCCTCCCCAAATCTCGCTGGGGTTTCTATCAATCCCCTGCTCATAACTAGAGACTGGCAGTAGAGAGGGAACTCACTAAAGCCTGAGCAGTAGTCATATTTCTTCTGAGTGGCCTCCCTTCTCCCAGGCCCAGCCCTCAGTTACTTTTCAGAAATGAAGTAGTCTTACTTGTTACTTACATCTCATGGATTAGCCCCAAATCTATTATTTAGTGCTCAAAACAAAAAATAATTTTGGCACGCAAAACAAAACGCAAAATGAAGCAACAAAACAAAAAGTAGATTCTAGTAACACGTCATCCATAAATACACGTTTTACTCTCAAATACAATATCTTTGTCCTGGGCTTTAAAAGTTAGTTTTTAAATTCAAAGACAAGTATTAACTCATTTCTTTCTCTCCACATTAAGCAAAACCATACTCAGAGGATAAAGAAGGGTGTTACAAGACACTTCCTTATGGAAAAAAAGGAGGAAGGGGTTAGTATTATATTGAAATACTGTAAATTAGCAATGAAAATCAAGCAGTGAAAAAAGAGGAAAGAATAAAAATGGCCTGATATTTAGAAGTTTCCTCTAGTCTCTACCCGTAGTTCAACTTGCATAATATCGACTCACTGAACAAAATGTGATCTAAGATGGGAAGAGAGCTCTCCTGTGTGGAGTCTTAACCAAGCTGCATTTATCTGAGCCCGCCTCCAGAACACCATCCCAAACTCATCAACGTTCAGAATATTGAGTGGGGCTGAATTATGCATAGAGCTAAGTCCTGGCATCCCCAGTGAGTCTCCTGAAGGCGTTCTTATCTCTCTTATTTAAACTCTTGCCTTTCATGATTTAATAATCAAATCATTCATAGTCGTGGGGTACCTTTCCCCTGGGATGTAGTAAAATAGCTACATACATTGGCTAAGGGACCAGGATAATTTTGTTCAGGGGAAGAAAGACCATCGTATGCTTGAGCTGTGACGGGACAAACATTTGCTAATTTTCTATTTGGTGATTTTCAGTTTTCCACTTGAGCTGCTTTGCCAAAATGAGAATTTTCACATTTTGAATGTGGCATAATTTATGCACGAGATATTCAATAATGACCTCAGCTAAAGCCAACTGTAAAATTAACCAAACATCCTTGGGTCCAAAAATGGATGCTCAAAACAACTGCTAATTGAGGTGTTTGGATCTTCAATTCCCTTCTTCAGGGACTAAAGCCCTCAGTAAAGCAGATCCACAGGAAACTTCAGACATTTGTCACCTATACAGTCTAACCTAAGAATTCCCATGTTGCTTTGCTTTGGAACTAGTACCAAAAGGCCAAGGATGAGAATTAAGGAGATGTGGTGTCCCAAAGGGGTGAACCAAAAACCTATGAGGATAGTAAATGGGCCCACATCCATCCACATCTCCTCAGCTCAACCCATCATCTCCCAAGAAATGTCCATGTGTCTGTTCAAAATGGGAAAAGCAGGCGATGAAACCCACAAAGGAATCAAATCACTCGCTGAAGTCAGGACTTTTCAGTTCTAGCAAAAGACTTCTCTACTGGTTACTTAAAAATATTAGTTTAATAAAGGCTCAAAAGTGTGAACCATATGGGTCATGAAATTTCTCTCCCATGACCATGACAGCCAACAAAACCTAAGTATGTCATACTTTTCCATGAGCTCAGACTTGCCCCATAAACCTAAGAGGCTCTTATAATCAAACAAAATTATTTCATCAGACACAAGAATTTGTCATTCTGGATGTATGAGATACAACAACGAATTGTGAATTAGATCTAAATTTAAGACCTGACTGACATGAACTGTTTCAGACTACACACCTACATCTCTACACTAATTCAGTTTAAAACGGAAGAGAGGGGAGCTTCCAGTCCCAGTGATGATGAGTTCGGAACTTGCCTTTCCACTAATCTCTGCAATTCCCTAAAGATGTAATATTGTTCTGCTTTGTTTGTTATGAACTATTTTGGCCAGAGGCAGTTTCAGAGGTTTCCACCTGGCCTTCCCCTTTATGATAATTCTTATCTCATAGGCCTATATCAGTTATTGCAACTGCCAAATATATCAATTCCAATATAGACTTGGTTACAGAGGAAATGACTATAGGGTTTGTCCATGAATATAGTGAACCCACTGGACGCCTGACTTCAGCCAGGATTCCATTTATTACCTGGTCCCTGTAAAGCTCCTACTCCAACCAGAGGGTCCATGATGATGCTCTCAGTCTTCAAGTATCTCTGCCAATTCAGCCCCTCAAAGTATATAGATACTCTCCTTTCCTCAGTTTATAATCAATCACCTGAGTAACGGCCATATGTATATGTCCCTCTGGGGAAGGAATGTAGGAATCACAGCAGTAGGTACTTGTCACAGTATTTCAGATCCTTCCTCATAAGGGTCTGGCTACCTTGTGGGCCAATGGCTCCAGATGAGACACAAAAAGCGCCTCTGGTCTGTGATGCAGCAAAGGATTATGACTTTCTGTTTGGGCTACCAACCACAGCTTTCTGTTCACCTTACTTTTTTTGGTTGCAGGTTTTATGCAGCACTGTGTTTGGCTGCTGGTTTCTTTGGCCCCTGGGAACCATGTTCTGTTAACTACATCTGAAATTCCCTGAGGCCCAAGCCCCCTTCGCTGCCCTTCCGCCTTTCCAACAGTTATTGTAATTGTGATCTACTGACTTCAGACAGTTAAACATCATCAGGTTCTATTACTGCAGGGCCCCATTTTCCCATGGGCAATGAGTCCAGTTGTCTGACCCCCTGTCCTACATCAGCCTTGTCCTGTTCAAGTTCAGCCACCACTGAACTTCTTAGTGAGTCTGCTGCCCTTCACACCAGCATATTTCTGGTGGCTTGAGTGGCAGGGCCTCAATGCCCTTAATAGCTAAATATTACAAAGTATTTAAATGACCACCATGGATTAAACTATGGCATATATATATTGCGGAGCATAGGAATTTTAAATGTGTTAAATGAAAAGAAAACTTGTAAAATAAAGTAATAAAGTATGGCATTTGTAGGGGGAAATTTCACAAAATGATATATTTTACACACACACACACACACACACACACACAGAATATCCTAAAGGTATGTAACAAAATAACAGTAGTTGCCTCAGGGGAGGAGACTGAGATTTCTAATGATGTTCAAAAGTGACGTTCATTTAATCCTTATTGCTTGAATCTCTTTTTACCAGAAAGCATACATAAATTACCAGTTTACTTAAAAATATTGAAAGATTATCATCAATCTGGATGACTTTCTTGAGCAGGCTGCAGGATTTCTTCTGTTGATCTTTAATAAATTTCTTGACTTAAATTTATATATCATAAAAAGTGCTTTGCTGCAATGTACCACAAACAGTCTCTCACATACATCTCAAACAGCTCTGTCCCCTGACGTACACAACCATGTTACAGGAATAAGAAATCAGCAGCATCAATAATAGCCCAGGAGTGCAGCATCACAGACTGCGGATGCTTTCTGGAAGGAGTTAATACCATACCCGACCATCTGGTCCAGGTCCAATCATTCTCTGTGGAAAGAGACAAGATCAGAGTGGTGCTCAAGCTCAGACACTTCGATTATGAGCCTCTCATCTTGGCAGGACCCAAATTCAAACTTGATCAACTCAGCCTATAGAAAGAGGAGCCTACTGCATCCAACTAAGAACAAAATCTTCGTGCTTTTGTGAAACATTATTATAATATTCGTGACATATTCTTGAGCGTCACTAAGAAAAACCAGAGTGAAGAACCCATCTCCCCACAAATAAAGCAAGAAACTCTAAGAAAGTGAAGACAGCTTGTGAAGAGAGTACCTCTAAATCATCCAGCTGAAAAAGAAAACTCGCATCACCTTTGACACTTTAGTATGCAAAATAAGCCACAAGACATAGTTTGCTGTGGGGTTTCTTCCAGAACTTTATATATAAGATCCTAAATAAAAAATATAAGAAATATACATAAATATGTTAATAGTAGTTCCAGTTTATTGAGTACCTTTTATATGTTAGCATTGTATTAATCACCTTTATAGGCATTTCTAATCTTCTTTGAGTTCTTGTAACAACTTTATAAAGGAGTATTTTAATCTTAATTTTACAAAGGATTTGAATTCACTAGAGTCTATTTGTTAATTAAGCAAAATAACGATAATCTACTGATTACTTGTCTTTTAGGCACTGTTTCAAATGCTTTATAAATGTATTTGAATTAGGCCTAAGTTTTACTTTGTAATAGTAAATGTAGTAAGAAATGTCCCATTCTTCACTGGAAGAAAATTCAGTTTCTGTTGGGCGAGGGGAACACTTTACCTCCCTAGTGACATACAAGAATCTGAGGTACAGACCCTATGAACAAGGCCAGTGGTCTTCAACCCACAGTGACCGCTGCCAGCACATTTATTTTCCCATTCCTGCCCCATTCTCGAAAGCAGATGAGGCCCATGTACTTGTTTCAGACATGGAAACAAAAGTCATTGTCAAAGCCAGGAAGCAGAGAGCCATGATGCCATCCTCCCTAGTTACAACACAGAGCTTCCTAGATGCACATATCTATTGCCCCAGGCACTGCAAGAATGCAGAGTGTCATTTCCCATCCTGCTCCTCTCACAGCCTGCCTCTTTGCATCCTTTTCCTAATGTCAAAAAAAGCTCCCCAAACCAGCTCTAGTCTCTGTTTCTCCTTTTCATATCTGCTATTACCATTGACTCTTGACTTCTTTGTTTAGAGAAAACAGAGGTTCTCCTAACCTGCCAAGACTCAGCTCTGGCCACATATGGCAGCTAACGAGAGGGAATCACCCAAATATTTGTTTGAAGGCTCAACTGTCTCCTAGTATCAAAGTCAGAGTGAAGCCATAAGTCCAAGCTTAGAAGGACTATAGACTTTATCTAGTATGACCATCTCCTCAAAGCATGAATTGTTTTATAACACGTCAAATGAAAAAATCCTTAGCCTTCCCTATAGAGGGATTTTTAAATAAGGCTTAATGAATTAGTTTTGTGGAAGCCTCCTTTCTGCACTCAGAATATAGACAATTCTGCTACAATGTTTAAACATGAGAACCTCTCTGAATGTCTTTACTATGTGCCTAGAAAGTAACACTCTTACCTATTGGCTGCTTAGTACTTGCTAACCCATCTAAAAACAAAAAAGGAAAAAAAAATAGGGCATAAGGCAAAGAAGTGTCAAGGGATAAAGCAATTTCAGCACCAAATCATTTCCGAGTAAAATTACTAACTTATTTTCTTCTTTAGCAAAGTCTAACCTTAAAATGAATTCTCAGTAGCTCTGTAAAATGACAAAAATAGATGCTCTCTGGCTGGTGCTTTCTCATGCTGGCTTGCTCTCTCTCTTTCTCTAGTACTTCCAGAATCATTTCCAAAGATGTCTCTCTGCTTTAGTGTATTGTAGCAGAAGCACTGGTCACATTTTTATCACTTTGGGGGCACAATAGAGAATGCACAATATCACACATGTAGATTTTCTTACACACGTGTATAGGGCACCAGCAATAAGTGAAGAAGAAAACAGTCACTGAGTGATACTGAGCTCCATTCCAACGTGATGCGGATTCTTCAACTAGAGGTCACAGGCCGTGTAACTGGATCCAGTGGGCTTGGTGGAGCAGATTCTGAGTTACGGTTTACTTTTCATTACTTGAGAAAATGCTTATGTTATTTTAGGATCACTATAGACAATATTAAAAGTTGTTTAATAAATTGGGGAGGATTATATGTAAATTTAACTGTGTTAAATTAAGCAATATTATAAACATGCTATAGGAATTATTTATAGGGATTTCTTGGAAACATTTTTACAATACAAAGAATCCATCTTTGATATCAATAGTCCTCCCTCTTTTATTATATTGTACGCTTTGCTGTTCCATATATCAGAATTTCATGGCATGGTGCTCATTGGTGCAACTAAATACAATGAAGAAAACAGGTTGCCTAAAATCTGTAACCAAGGAGAGGAAGGGGAGGATACAGGGAAGAGACTTGTGCATCCAAGAGCTTAGAACTTAGAGCATCTGTGAGTTTCCTGTACCAATATCATCTACAAAGGGCATTTAGAAGTCACCTTGTTACAGATGTTTCTATTACTAGTACTTAATGTTGTTGCTACTGAAAGAAAGATGAGCATATCCCTATCTTCTCTGATACCCTCCAAGGAAAGAATATCGGCCCTGGCCATTTCATTTGAGTCAATACATATTTATATTACCTTCCTACAGGCAAGATATTGAAATGAGGATTCTGTAGTACAGTAGACAGACATAGTAGTTGTCACCATTGGGGAAGTGGGGGGAGAAAAAACAAAAAGTATACTTAGGATAAGTTAGAAAGATTTTTTTAAATATACAAATGCCTTGAGTCACTGGAAATACAAAGATAAATAAGACAATGCAGCTCCCAAAGGTTCACAGTCCAGGGAGAGAGGCAGATATGCATACACATAATTACAGTACAGCACTGTGTTGTCATAAGTGCTTAACTGCCTCATTGAAGCTTGCAGCTTCAATTAACTAAGTTACCGAGCCACGGACTCTCATAGTTGTAAAATAGAAATGACAATTTATGATCTACAACTCTCTTGGTGTTGACACGATATCCCACCAGCTTCTGTCCAGCCTATAAAGCATTTTCCCTTCCCTCAATGACCTGCCTTGTGTCATGTGTGAGCAGAAAAGCTTTCGTTGAGAGCAGCCAGAACCTGCTCAGGATTGTGTGATTGTGTGTGCATGTGTGTGTGTGTGTGTGTGTGTGCACGCGCACGAGAGAGAGAGAGAGAGAGAGAGAGAGAGAGAGAGAAAGTCATGATGCCATTCCAAAGAAAGAAAATAATAGATCCATTTCTTCTCACGGAGGGACAGTGTACAGTTTAAAGATGGTTTATTAGCTTCTAGCTTATGATACACAAGAGCTATTTGGGTATATAACTCACCTCCCTCATCCAGAGCTAGCCCCATAAACCTCAGCAGCACTTTTCCCCCATCTTTTTGACTAAATAGAAGTTACTGTACAGTTACAGCCCTGTTATATATGATGTTAATAAATGTGCCACACTGACTGTCTGCTTCTTTAAGTAACTCTGCTAACCTGGACACGTTATCTGAGATTTATATTGCTGCATAAAGTCTGAGGGGAATGCAGGGAACTGGCTTTATAGATAGGATTAGCCCGGCTCTCTCTTACATTTCTGACATGGCAGGAGAAGAGCTGTGCAGAGGCACCTGTGAAGAATGGCAGAGGGCAAAGATAACAGAAAAGAATGATTTTGAGGGAATCGCTGCAGTTTTGCCGATGTGGCTGATTCTAGATTAGGCTTCGGTTATAACAATCCCTACCTGTCTTGATAAAGAAAGAAAAAAAATCTCTGGTAAAAATGAACATATTTTGCCCTTTTGCCAAGTCTCTATTTTGAAATTTCAGTTAGTAAACTGAAACCTAGTACGAAGGAGTTTAATAAATATTGATTAAGTAAATGAGTAATTAACTGTAAAGTCCCTGAAGTTTGTGATCACTGCTCTATTTCTTGAATCCAGAAGGATGCCTAGTCTCTAGTAAGCATGCAATAGTTATTTCATGAACGGATGATACAAATAGCAATATGTCTTACTATTCACTGGTACTAAAAAGACTCCAATCTAGTCCTGTGTCTGATCCTAAAAGGCAGCAAGCAATATTTTATTGATATTTCACAAGCAAAAAGCTAAAAGTAAAAATAAATAGATTGATATGGATGATTCTAAATAACAAACCATTAAAATGAGAGAAACAGAAACCCTGAGATTCAACAATATGAAAAAACAAGATGGCAGCAGGCATATTTAAGAGCGAGATGGACACGGGGAGTTGGCTTCAGTTTCAGGACAAAAGTGAAGGACTCTGACTTCAAGTCTGGAGCTATATCATGTACACATGTGTTAGTGACGTTGGACCACAACTTTATTTCTTAGTCACTCTCCCTGGAGCTTCAGTTCTTTAAATTGTGCTCTCTCTGGTGAAAGCTGCAATGCCTTCGTGAGGTCCCAGTCTGTACCTCTGATGCTTCTGTTTTTATTATATTCTCATCTCCTTACCATCGGCCACAGTCTCCATTTATGTCCAGTTTGATTATAATTTAAAAATTATCATGCAATGGAAAAAGAGATTCATATGCACAGGATAATCATAATTAAAAATATATAGCTATTCAGGGTATCAATTCCTTTTACAGCTTGAAGTATATCACTAATGTAAACTCAAATTTAGAACTATTCATGGTACCCATGTTTTTCTTTTTGGTTGTCTACACAATTATTCCTACAGTTCGTAAACACTTGTGACAAAGTCTATTTCTCTGGCTAGCTTTAGCCAACATGTACCTCTGTCTCCTTCTCATGTTCTGGATAGCCTTTTTCTCCTACTGCGTACCGTCCTCTTATTCCTAGTCTCCTTTATAGCATACTTCCTCTGAACTAGATGAAGTAGGAAAAGACTCATCTCAAGTGTCTGACTTTATTTCAACTTCCAATACCAATCTTTATGATATATTTTAGCATCTTGTATCAGTCAGCTTTTGATGTATAACAAACCCCTCTAAAACCTATTGGTTTAAAAGAATAATTATTTAATTGCTTATGATTTTGTGGGTTGGCAATTTGAATAGGGCTCTGCTGGGGCAACTTATCTCCACCCCTTATGATGTCAATTAGGTTCACTCAAATATCTAAGACCCTCATGGGAAAACTGGGATGGTTGAGACATTTGAAGCTTCTCTTCATACAGTCTCATTATCCATCAGGGTAGCCTGAACACAGAATCACAAGATTTTCTGACAAAATTGAGTCTTACAAAACTGCCAAGTCCTAGGCTTGGAAATTGCCCAACATCCGTCCCAGCACATTTAACTGGTTAAAAGAAATCACCGGGATAGGCCAGATTTAAAGAGAGTAAGAAATAGACTCAACCTCTTGGTGGGAGAAGATGCAGATAATTGGTGGCTAATTTTTGCAATTTATTGCCCAGTTAAATATCTTAAAAATCCCATAAGCTTTAAGCACAAATAAAAAAAAGTAAAAATTATAGCAAATAATTGATAAGGGGTGGCAAATCATGACCAGTGGACCAAATACAGCCTGTTGCCTGCATCTGTTTTTGTTATAGCCCACAAGCTGTAACAAATGGGTTTTTTTACATTTTTAAATCATTAGGGAGGAAAGTCAAAAGAAAAATAACATTTCATGACACATGAAGTTTATATGAAATTGAAATTCCAGTGACCATAAATGAAGTTTCATCGAAACACAGTCTGCCCACTGGTTTACACATTACATCCGTCTGTTGTCACACCACAATGGCAGAATTGAGTAGTCACAACACAGGCCACACGGCCTGAAAAGGCTAAAATATTTACTACCTCGCCCTTTACAGTAAGTTTGCTGACCTCTGCAGAAGATAACCGACACCTAAGTAACTTAAGAGACAAAATTTGAACTCAGGTCTGCATAACTCCAAACTTATGCTGTACTCCCAGCAAAACGACAATAACTGCCATTTGTTGCCTACCTACCTGTATCATCACTCCTAATCCTTACGCTATCCCTAGAAGAGAGTGTGATTATCCCCAATGGATAAAGAACTGAAAGATGAGTTATGGCATAACTTGACAAATTCCATATGACTAGTAAGTGGCAGAGTTAAAATGCAAAATGAGACTTCAAAGCATGAGCTTCTAGTAAAAGGTACATTTATAATGGAGAAATATGACAGGCACCACCTTAACTAACTGTAAAAATTAATATCATCATAAAAGGGCAAATGGGCCTTGTAAGTCTTCTGATGTCAGACACAGAGAAGATAATGTCACCCATAGAATACTCCAGTCAAAACTGTTTAAACACAATTAACTCATAAGGAAACGACTGGACACATTCAACTCAAAAGACATTCTGCCAACAATCATCCTTGGCTCTTCACAAAGTCATAATCATGAAAGATAAGACTAGGAAATGTTTCTAAATTGAAGAAAATTAAAGAAGCATGATGAGTAAAGAGGCATGCCATATGTGACTCTTGATTGAATCCTGGATAAAAGGAAAAATATAAAAGACAATATTGAGACAATTGGAGTAATTTGAATACAAATTGTGTATTAGGAATAGTAGTATATCACTGCTGAGTTTCTTGAGTGTGACCATTGCATTGTGATTATGTAGGAGAATGTCTTTAACCTTACGATATAGTTACTGAAGCATTTAGTGATCAAGTGTCATGATGCCTATAACGTACTCTCGAATGGTTCAGCACACACACACACACACACACACACACACACACA
>JAQQSQ010000946.1:0-13429 GCA_028627145.1 Eidolon dupreanum | reverse complement strand
ATGGCCAATAAACATATGAAAAGATGCTCAATGTCACTAATCATCAGAAAAATGCAAATTAAAACTACAATGTGATACCTCATACTTGTCAGAATGGCCATCATCAATAATTAAAAAAAAAAATACAAGTGTTGGCAAGGACGTAGAGAAAAGGGAACTCTCTTACACTGTTGGTGGGATTACAAGTTGGTGCAGCCACTGTGGAAAACAGTTTGGAGGTTCCTCAAACAATTAAAAATAGAACTCCTTTATGACTCGGCAATTCCAACTTTGTGTATTTATCCAACAAAATTCAAAATACTAATTCAAAAAGCTATATGTACTGCTCTGTTCACTGTAGCACTATTTACAATAGCCAAGATATGGAAGCAACCTAAGTGCCCATCAATAAATGATTAGATAAAGAAGAGGTGGTACATATACACAATAGAATATCACTTGACTATAAAAAAAGAATGAAATCTTACCATTTCCAACAACATAGGTGGACCTAGAGGATATTATGCTGAGTTAAATAAGTCAGACAGAGAAAGACAAATATCATATGATATCACTTATATGTGAAATCTAAAGAACAAAAGAAACAAACAAACAACAGAAACAGACTCATAGATACAAAGAACAATCTGATGGTTACCAAATGGGAAAGGAATTGGGGGGCTGGGTGAAGAAAGTGAAGGAATTAAGAAGTTCGAATTGGTAGTTATAATAGTTATAGGAACATGAAGTACAGCATAGGGAATATAGTCAACAATATTATGATAACTATGTATAGTGCCAGGTGATTAGTAGACTAATCACAGCGATCACTTCGGAAATTATATAAATGTCTAAGCATTATGCTGTACACCTGAAACTGATTTAAAATAATATTGAATGTCAATTCTAATTGAAAAATAAAAATAAATTCAAAAACTCCTTTTATGTTAAATATATAGATTCATTATAATCTCTCTCCCAAATACCAACAGAGTTGGGAGGTTTTTTTAATTTTGTTTGTTTATTTTGTTTGCTTGGGCATTTGGAGGGGAACTAAAAAGATAATTCTGAAATAAATAATAACCTCTAAAAATAAATAAGCACAAATTAGTAGAAAAAATATATTTTAAAGGAGAAAGATGGGTATTATATGCAGAACTCACCTTTCCAGATATTAAAAGCCATTATAAAGTAAAAGGCTTTAATAATTAAAACATCATAGTACATACTGTGAACAGGTAGACAAATCAGTGGGACAGAAGAGACCCAAAGACAGCCTTTAAAAAGGGCAGAATATAGAATTTTTTAATAAATGGCATTTAGCCAACTGGGTAGCTGTTTGAGAGGGAAAAAAAAAAAGGAAAGTTGGAATCTATCTCCTATCTTATACCAAAATCAACTCAAGAAGAATCAAACATTTATGTACTTACAAAATCAAAACATAAATTTCTAGCAAAAATGGGAGAATTTTAAAAACATAATCTTGAAGTAGTATAGACCTTTCTAAATATGACCCGAAACCCAGCACCCTTTTCAAAAAATTGGTTAATTGAACAACTTAAAAATCAAATCACCAATGAGATATAAAACTGAAAGCAACAAACAAGATGAACAAACAAACAAAAACTTATAGACACAGACAACTCTAGAGGTTACTAAAAGGAAAGGGGGAGGAAAAGAGGCAGATAAGGGTAAAAAGGCTCAAATATATGGTGATGGAAGATTTGACTTTGGGTGATGAACACACAATGTAATATAGAGATGATGTGTTATTGAATTGTACACTTGAAACCTAAATAGTTTTATTAACCAATGTCACCTCAATAAATTTAATTTTAAAAAATCAAATCCCTAGTTTGAGACTGGTAGGTTGAAAATTGTATAAACAAAAGCAAAAAAAAATGATAAACTGAAAACAAAAGTTTGAAAACTATATTACAGTTAATTTTCTGAATGGAGAAAGAACATCTATAAGTCAATGAGAAATTGGACAAATGATAAAAACAGACATTCATCTAAAAGGAGATGGCTCTCGAATACAGGAAAAGATGGTTGCTTCACTTGTCCTAAAATAAATGTTAACATTATGACACCACTTTTACCTGAAAGATGTTTAAAGGTCAAAAAGTGCGAAATCTCTACGTAAGACAAGGTGTAGAGACAAAGGTGTTTGGAGAATTTTTTCTGCTGGTAGAAACATAATTTGGTATAACCTCTGTGGGGTTATTTCTTATTAGCTGGATCTTTTGACTGGGCAAATTTCTTACCCAGAGTCTCATGAGCACTATCCCTTAGAGTTATTTTCAGAATTAAGAGGAATGGGATATGCAAAGTAGCACAGTGCTCAGTACAATATTACCAATACTCCTCACAGCTTGGTCAAGCACCACATTAGCCTCATTGACTCAAAGAATGTTCTATCCACAGCTAAGCTTGTTCAGAGGCTCTGCTCTCTGGGGAAGAGGCTGTTCTCCTTACAGAGCCATAGGAGGGAAACTTGTGTTTAGGGCATTTGGAGCTTCTGCCAGGATATTAATGAGCAAGAGAGTCAGGCCTATGAGTTGCTTTGGAGGCAAATGAAGAGCTGCTTCTAGGGTGAAAAGGCCTGCATTTATTTGGACCAGAAGTGGCTCACCTGGGAGGAACAGAGCCATCCTGGAGCCATTTTGTATCTTACACAAGAGAGGTACCTGGTAGGGCAACAGGACTCCAATAGCAAGTGGGTAAGTCCCACTGGATAAAAAGGGGGAGCTCTGTGGACGGGGCAACTGCTTCAGGATGGTGCGTGCAAGAAAGCTCCAGCCAGAGAGGAGTCTTTGAGGAGCCCGCGAGAGAAGGAGCCTGCCTCAAACATCTGCTAGGTCCAGAGAGCACAGAGCCATTGTGTCAGTGAGAGTTTCACCAGGAAAGTGGAATAGCTGTGAGTGAGATAGAAAAGGGACTTCCAGGAATTTGACCTACTGGGCTGCACAAAGGCTTGGCCCATGACTCAGAGGAGCTGAGGGAGGACTCAGTGAAAGCTGTATCCTGGTCCCAGTGAGAGAGCCAGTAGATTTCCACTAATGTGAGCAAGCTATAGTGGCACCTAGGTCCCTGTACTGACCTTCTCAGTGTGATAGCTGAGGCTTTCTTTCTGCCTTTCAAATCTTACTCAATTTTTCCTTGCAATTAATCCTAATCCATAATCATTTAGGGAAAGGAATTCTGGGAAATTTAATTCTAGCTAAGCTAGGTTGACGTAGCACAAATCCACCCTCCCTGTCTTCTGACAGTATCATTCAAGTGAGAACTTTCTCCCCTCTTCAGCCCTCCTCCCAGCACTCCTACACCTAAGAAGTAAGTAATTGCAGCTGGCAACTGGAATAAAGCAAGCCAGAAAAGAAAAAGAAGCTGAACCCATCTTCTGCTCCAGAGCAGGCAGCTATACCCACCTCCCTCGATATTCAACTAGAAATCAGGTGCCAGTCACAGTGCCAAGCGAAAAGATAAAGTACCTGAAAATTAACCTACCTAAAAATTCAAGTACTTTTACACAGAAAAATTGTAGACTGTTAAAGATTAAAACAGAAGACCTAAATAAATGGAGCAAGAAAGTGACTGATAAGAATTAGGGAGTCATAATAGGAATCTTAGCAGCAACTGGGAAAGGGTAGATCAGAACGGGAATCAACTCAGCTTAAGTGAGGGACAATCTAAACTGGGGAGCCTGCAATGAAAGGAAGGTTAGTGTCAGTCTCTACTCACTATCAATTGCCTGCTCAACTGAGTCATCTTCATGTATCACTCTCCCTCTGCTACTCATTCCTCCCTCCTAAATTCAGAAAAAGGACAGCAGAGCAAGATAAACTTAGACCCCAAAGAGCACTCCAAAATTGCTGGTAGATGGGAGTAAAGGGAGGAATTCAGACTGAAATTCATACTCAGTTCCATGGGTCCAGAGTAGATTAGCCACATATGGATGAGCAGCAAGATGTCTGGATACGAAGACATGTGCTACCTCATGCCCGAAGGGTCAGGGAAGGACCATAGCTGAGAGCGGGAGAGCATCGGTTGACATTTGTCTCAGCATCTCTTTCTGCCAGTGTACCTCCTTTTCTTCTTCTCTCTGTGCCCTGACTGTGGTGCTTCTGCTTGGAGGGTACTGACGTGGGAGCCTGTTCTATGGTAGACAGTCCATACAAGTCAGCACATCCACTTTGATCTCAGTCCCTATTTCTGTAAGATGAAATCCTCTAAGACACATCTAAATGCTGAGATTCTAGAAAGCTATTTACACCTTCACGTAATTTGTTTTGTTCCACTTTCCTGGTATTTTTTCCCCTTAAGGGGATGAGGACAAATAAGTTGTTCTAACGGTGACATTCTGCATACAGGGGAGATTATAAGGACCATAGTCTTCCCTACATGACCCTGTCAGCTGGCCTTGGCTGGGTGACTATCACCAATCTATCTAAGTCACTGTGATGCTCTTCCACTTGCATGAAACCCAAACTCTCTCAAATACTGCAGGCTGGGCACAGAAGAGATGCCACATCTAAACCATTGCTCTCATTTTCCAGTTGTCATTTGGGATTCAGGTAATAGAGAAAAGACATCCTTTATAATGCCTGATGCCTTGGGAAAGAATGCCTGGACCTGGGGTGGAGATGGGTCTGTCATCTATCAGCCAGTCCATCCCTGGGCTGCAGGCTCCTATGGCCCGGAGGCTGAGAGGTCATTGAGCACCCTCACTCCAGGGAGCCCTGATTCCCAACCCCAGACTGACCTCTCCTGGCCAGACCTTGTAAAGCAGTTTGGAAAGACAAAGGGTGAGTAGTCATTGTTTTCTCACCACCTTTCCTGCATAGAGAGGGAAGAAAGGGGACAAAGAGAAAATCAGGAGTTAGTTGGCCCTCCCACCCTCCAGCCTCCTGCCTCTCCCCCAGACTCCAGCTGTCGAACTAAAATCACAAAGCCTTTTCGCTCAAAACCCAGAGAAAAAAAGAAAGGAAAGCAAAGGAAAGGGGAGAAGCAGCAGCAAATTTCAAAAGGAGGGCTAATTTGTGCAGCTCCGGACAGCTGCATTTGCATAATGAAATGTGCAGAGGATGTTTGGCTCATGTATTTTTTAGAAGGTTTAACTTTAATTTTATTTAGCCGAAGAAGGGCATGTCACTCAAACTCCGCTGGTCATTTATAAAAATATTTCAATTGTGTTTCCAAGGAGCTGTCTTTCTGGCCTAAGTGGCTGGTGCCGGAGGTTGTGAATGCTAATAGAGAGGTCTGGAGATCCACTGGGAGGGAGAGCGCAAGAGAAAAAATGGGAGGGGCAGAGACACCAAGAAAGCGACACTGAAGACAGAGAGAAAAAAGAACCAGCAAGAAGACAAAGCAAGAAAGAGGCAGAGACACTTGTGGAGTGGGACAAGGCCCCATGCACTCAAAAGTAACAGGTCAAGTAAATATCCACAGCAGGTGTGGGAATGGCCTTCCCAGTGGACCACAACTCACTTAAGCAGGTGGACCCAGCTCTCCCAGCCAATGGTTTTGTTTTGAGTATTAACACTCTAATCTCCAATAAGTGCCATTTCCAAGAAGGATACTTTAGGACCAAACTGTCTTCGTTTCACCCCTGGGTCCTGTGTGGAAATGTTTTCTCCTGTCTATTTCTGAACCATAATGAAGAAGCTTGACTGTAGGCTTGTTTGCACTGGAGATGGGCAAGGAAGGGCTGAGCTGAGCTTGGCTATGTACACATCTTTCCTCTTGCTGTTACAGCAACAATTATCCTTCAACGCCCTCCCTAGTTTCCACCACAAACACCCCAGCCTCCTAAATAAGGCTCCTAAATAAAAGGCTCTTAGACTTTCAAACCACACATTACATTGACACACAGAGGAGAAGAAAGAGTGAGGAGGAATGAAAGATCATACCTGCAGAATATCTCTCCCTCAGTGCAGTGGTCTCAAAGAGCTTAGGAGAGACCCTAGAATCTCAAACTCAAGCCCAGTCTGATTTACTGGTGTAGAAACTGAGGGGAGAAACTCCAAACCAGGTTAGTTAATTCCTAGCCACACCTCCTGCTTCCCTCCTTCTCTTACTAAACCACCACTCAAAGCCCGGGCTCCCTCTGCTTCCTCTCCCAGTCTCAAAGCCCAGAAAGGAGATCTCCAGCAAAATGCTCAGGAAAATTTCACCTCAGCAAAATGATTTAGATCTCTGTACCATTCTCTCCATCAGGTTGTCTCATCTGAATGTTCAGGTCTCATCTTAAACTGGGACTCAGGCATTCTGCAGCTGGGACACTTCCAAAGTCTTGGAGGTCACAATGCCTAATCCAGACTGTGGAACAGAGGGATACTTCCCCACAGGAAGTACCCCAATCACTACTACAAAAAAAATAAAAATTACACACACAGCCAGGGTAGGCTGGGACTAGCAGCCCAACTCCTCAAGCTCATAGACGTGGCAGGAGGTATGGGATGGGATGAGAGAAGGATGAATCATATGGTCACATGGGACAGGCAGTCTGAAGGGGCAGGAGATTTGGAGTAAGGCCTTCTGGGTTCAAATTTGCTTGAGCTAATAACTTAAGCACGTCACCTAACCTCTCTGATCCTTTGTTTCTTCATCTATAAAAAGGAAAGAAGACTATCCACCTGTTAGACCGTCATGAAGTATTGACTTCACGCATTCTAATTCTAATGGACCATGGTGGTTAGAAGGTTTGAGGGTTGTCTGCCAGGCACCTGCAGGATAACTACTGCTTTCCTATTATTCTGTTGGCCCTTATTGTTAACAAAAGAGCTTTGACAAAGACTAGAAAATCAGAGAGTGCTGGAAGCAAGAGGGGTAGGAACAATCTAATGCAATACTCTCATTTCAAAGATAAGCCATCTAAAGCCCAGAGAGGGGACACAAACAGTTCTAGGTCACAAAGCTGGTCCATGTAAAGCCAAGACCTAGGCTCGCTTTCCAGGTCCTGGTTTCTGCTCTTTCCTTTAGGCCAATAAGACTAACAGCTCAGGCAGATGAAATTCCACCCCTACCTCCTTCCCCTCACCCCCATCTCCCCCGCCCCCCCCCCCCCACACACACACATCAGGAAAGGGCTTCCAGGGCAGCAGTTTCTGATGTGAAAACAGAGGGGGCAGCTGAGACCAGACTGGGAGTGAGAGAAGAGCCAAGGGAGAGGGCTGGCACTGGCCACTGCAGCCCCTCGGGAGGCGCCTGCATATGGCTAGCCAGGCCCTGCAGCCTGTGCACACTAATCTTGCTGTCAGCCAGCCGGGTGCTGGATTAGGAAATGTCATGTTTCAAAGGAAATTATTTCCATTTTCTCCCCAGGAAAGGAAAAAGCAGAAAGACAAGCAAACTCCCAGGGTCGTGTATTGGGAGACAGGCCAACATATGCGCCTTAGACAAGCACCTCTCTTCCTCCTCCTCTGGGCCCTCTGCGAATGCCCAGAAGTGACAGCCATCTCCTCACTGAGTTCATCCTGGCCAAGGACAAATGGATTTCACAGTTTATCAAAGGAGGAAGGGGCGTGTCACGGACTCATCAACCTTGACCCACTTTTGGTCCCTGCTTCTCTCCTTCACCACCCACAGCCAGTCTGAGACACAGCCTCATGCCACAGGCCCCTCACTCAGCTCCCCCTGGTCCCTGCCTCCTGGGGTCAGCAGATCTAAGAGAAGACGCCCTTGACCTTCTGTGCAGGGTACAGGTTCCGGAACTTGCCCATCCCTGAGACCCAGACTCTAATCTGGGGCTCCCCACACTGCAGGCAAGACAGAAAGCCTCAAGACCCAGAGAATGAAATAATATATGCTCCCTCTCTAGATTTCTCTCCCTGCTAGTACTTTTCTCTTCCTTCCCTAGTCTTGTCTGAGACAATAATGAACACATCTCATTCTCACCGCCACTGGAAATTATAGGGGTTCTTAATTACAAAAGTAATGTCACAATATTAGCAATTAATTAATTCTAATCTGGTCCAGAAGAGAGGTCAGGCATACAATCGCCCCCATATGCCTCTGGAGCTGAGGACCACCCTGATGGATATTGTGATTGAAATATATTTGTATGGAGTTATTAGATACTATCTACAATCAATCCATTACCATAAACTTAAGCTTCCACATTCTTTCATATTAAATGAATTTTCATATCACATTTCCCAATGAGCACTGCCTCAAGTCAACCCTTATTTATCTAATAACGCCATGCAAATATTTTATTATATTTCAATGAAATGTGTCGAAAACTATTACTTTGTGCTGCCTTTGGAGTGGGGAGGGAACAGGGCTGGGTGGGAAGTGAGGAGACCTCCCTCTGCAGCTGCTCAGTGCGGAAGCATCCCCTTCCCTTGATATCCACATTCTCCTACCCCCACTCCAGGTCCTCGGCCCCTACAGGGAGGTGAGTCTACAAGAAAAGTGTTTCTTACCCAAGACAAACTGAGGACATGCAGGACAAATCTGAGCCTCCCAAGAAGAGGACAGACCCCTCCTCAACTCCAACAGCCCTCTGCCCTACCCCTCTAGCCACAGGCCATGATCACCATTAGCTTCTTGAACATCTGACTTATGCGGTCACACAGGGCCCCATGCTCAGAGGGCCCTGTGCTCTGTGCTTTGTTTAATGGACGCCATCATTAGGTTGAAATTTCTAATCATTTTAAACAAGGGCACTCACATTTTCATTTTGCACTCGGAGAGCCCCTATTATGCAACTGGTCCTGTCCAGGATACACTCCAATTCTACAAACACTGTGTTTTGCACCTTTCAGACATGCTGCACGCTCTGGGGTATTCACCTATGATCTAGTAGCCAAATCTTTCTGGTCAGAAAAGGCGCTTTCTAGTCTTGCCTTTTTGCCTGTCCAGCCTCCCTTCCTGGCACAAACCCTTCTGCCGAGTACTCGCCATTGTGCTAATGAGAACCCAGAAGCTTGTGCCCAGGGCTACACATCCAACAAGTAGCAGAATGCAGACTAGATCCCAGATCCTGGACCCCAGAGTCAGAAGGAATCCCTGACATCACGCTGGTGGTGACACTGACAAGAGGCATCCAGGAAACGGGGATGTTGGGCCTAGGGAAAGCACTACCAGAATCTGGCTCCAGGTTTGCTCAGTGCTCTTGGGATCCCATCCTTGGTCCATGCTCATCCCCACTGTGGCTGGGAAAGTCAGAAGTAAGCCTGTCCCCATTGTTCACCTGTCCTTGCTGTCCACAGACTTTCTAACCAATCTTGGAAGGATTGGCCTCTTGGTGACCAAAGCACCCAAATGGTCATTTGGTTATTTTACCTTTGTGGTCTCTTCAGCCAAGAAATATATTTTCCAGGAACTGACAGACACCTACAAATCAAGCTTACATACCTCTCACCCTTCATTCTGTGTTCTTCAGTTTTAGCATCTGAAAAATGGGGAAATAACATTTTCCATGAAAATCTCTCAGAGCTCTTGCAAAAATTAGGTGACATAGTATAGGTTTTAAAGTACTATATGGGTAATTATTATGTTTTGATTTTCTAGTTCTCAAGTAAGCATGTCTAGGGTAAAATAGATCCTCAACGATCTGCTTTCTACGCTCTTCCCCAGGCTTGTGGTACCATGTGTAAATCACACATCACCTCTACATGCTCAAAAAATTTTCAGCACTTATCAAAACTTTTGTCCTCTTAGTCAGAAAGGCATGCAGAGCTTTGCAATGATGTACAGAAGAAAGCAAAATTGACTGATAACAGGGACAAGCACACAGTCCCAATAAAGGAGTGGTTTCTCTACTCTGCCCCCTGCCTAGTGAATACCAGATTCTCGAGTATTGTAGGACTGAGACTTCAGAGCTAGATTTGGATCCCCAAGCCAGCCAGGGGTATGGAAGTACAAATCATCTTACATCAAGAGTATATAGCACTGGCACCAAACTTGAATCTGCATTAACCTGGTGAAAACCTCTTGGTCTGTCCTCGTGACTCGCTGAGACCCTATTTCATCCATTTCATATACTACTTGAGGATCTTTCAGTGGCTGAGCCTTACCAGCAGCAGGTAGGTGGCAGCAAGCTGTGGAGTGCCCTGAGTTTTTGTTAAGCTACCACAGGCCTGTTACTGTTGGCAGCCAGCCTTGGATTGTATATGGCCTCTCCCACACACCAAAGGAAGCAACCAACCTCTGACAGATTTATAGCTCTTAACAGGTAGCCCAGGCTGGTCACAGGCAGCAGTTGACTTTGGCCTGCAAAGAAGACAATGCCAAGAAGCCCCAGAACCAATAAACCTGGAAGTTGGCTTAAGACCACAACAGAGCAATACCTGATTAGTCCCACAAGCGGCACACCCAAAGAATGATCTCAACAGGCACATAACTGAACAAAAGTGAATCCCACTCTGTGGGCATGGCCATTGCTCACAGCCAGTCAGCCTGAGAGTCAGTTCCATTCATTGGCATGCCAACAGCAATCAGAGCTCAATTACAACAGGAGGACACACACAATTCACACAAGGGACACCCCTGGAGTACCCAGGGCAGGGGATAAGGGAGATTGCGCCACTGGGCCATGCAGGGCACCTACTACATAAGGTGACCTGGATAAGACTGGGGCACAGCAGATCTACCTAATACATAGAAACAAACAAAGAGAGGGAGCCAAAATGAGGAAACAAAGAAACACATCCTAAATGAAAGAACAGGAGAAAACTTCAGAAAAATAACTGAGTGGAATGGAAACAGGCAACATATCAGATACAGAGTTTAAAACATATTATAAGGATGCTCAATGATCTTAAGGGAAGAATAAATGACCTCAGTGAGAACTTCAACAAAGAGATAGTAACCATAAAAAAGGACATAAAAACCATAAAAAAGAAGTAGTCAGAAATGAAGAATACAATAATTGAAATGAAGAATACACTAAAAGAAAGCAATGGCAGATTAGATAAAGCAGGAAATCGAATCAGCAATTTAGAAGACAAGTAGCAGGAAAAAAAAGACAATCAGAAAAGTAAAAAAGGAAACTTTTTTTTTAAATGAGGATATTTTAAGAGAACTCTGGGACAACATCAAGTGAAACAATATTTGTGTCCCAGGGATACCAGAAGGAGAAGAGAGAGAGTAAGAAATTGAGACTCTATTTGAAGAAATAATGACTAAAAATTTTTCTAACCTGGCAAAAGAAATAGATGTACAAATCCAGGAAGTGCAGAGAATTCCAAAGGAGATGAACCCAAAGTGGCCAACACCAATACATACCATAATTAAAATGGCAATGGTTAAAGACAAAGAGAGAATTCTAAAAGCAGCAAGAGAAAGGCAACTAATTACTTAAAAGAGACCTCCCATAAGACTATAAGCTGATTTATCAAAAGAAATTGGAGGCCAGAATGGGTTAGTATAAAATATTCAAAGTGATGAAAAGCAAGGACCTACAGTCAAGACTACTGTAAGGAAGACTCATTTAAAATCAAAGAACAGATAAAGAGCTTCTCAGACAAGAAAAAGCTAAAAGAGTATATCACCACTGAGCCAATATTACAAGAAATGTTAAAGGGACTTCTTTAAGAAGTGGTGGGGCAGGAAGGGAGGCTATAAATATAAACAATACCAGGTCAATAACTGTATATCTAATGATAATCATTTTAAATGTAAATGGATTAAATGCTCTAATCAAAAAACACAAGGAGATAAATGGATAAGAAAACAAGACCCATATATATACTACCTATAAGAAGCCCACTGCAGATTGAAAGACACACACACACACCCTGAAAGTAAAAGGATGGAAAAAAGATATTTCATGCAAATGGAAATGAAAAAAAAAACTGGAGTAGCAATACTTATATCAAACAAAATAGAATTTAAAACAAAAGCCACAATAAGAGACAAAAAATGACATTATACAATAATAAAGGGATCGATTCAATAAGAGGATATAATCCTTGTAAACATTTATGCACCCAACATAATAACACCTAAATATATAAAGCAAATATTGATGGATGTAAAGGAAGAGATTGACAATAATACAGTCACAATAGTGGACTTTAACACCCCATTGACACTGATGGACAGACCTTCCAAACAGAAAATCAACAAGAAAACAGCAGCTTTAAATGACACACTAGACTACATGGATTTAATTAATATTTTTAGAGCATTTCACCCCAAAGAGTAGAATAGGTACTCTTTTCGACTGCACGTGGAACATTTTCCAAGATAGACCACATGTTAGGCCACAAAACAAGTCTTGATAAATTTAAGATGAAAATCACATCAAGCATCTTCACCAATCACAATGGTATGAACCTAGAAATCCATTACAAAAAAGAAAAAGAAAAACGCACAAATATATGGAGGCTAAATAATATGTTACTTAGCAATGAATGGGCTAAAAGTGAGATCAAGGAAGCAATCAAAGATACCTTAAGACAAATGAAAATGAAAACATGACAAGCCAAAAACTATTGGACACAGTAAAAGCAGTCCTAAGGGGAAAATTCATAGCAATACAGGCCTACCTCAAGAAATAAGAAAAATCTCAAATAAACAATCTAACCTTACACCTAAAGGAACTAGAAAATAAACAGCAAGCAAAGCCAGGAGTGAGTAAATGAAAGAAAATTGTAAAAATCAAAGAGAAATAAACAAAATAGTGTCTAAAAAAATACAAAAGATTAATGAAACCAAGAGCTGGTTCTTTGTAAAGATTTTTAAAAATTATAAACCTTTAACCAGACTTACCATGAAAAAAGAGAACGGACCCAAATAAATTAAATCAGAAATGAAAGTAGAAATGTGACAACTAACACCACAGAAATACAAAGGGTTATAAGAAAATACTATGAGCAATGATATGCTAACAAATTGAACAATCTGGAAGAAGTAGATACATTCATAGAAACATGTAGTCTTCCAAGACTGATAAGGGGGAAACGGAAAATCTGAACTGACCATTTACTACTAATGAAATCAAATCATTAATCAAAAAACTACCAACAAATAAAAATCCAGGACTGGATGGTGAATTTTACCAAACATTTAAAGAAGAATTAACACCTATTGTTTTTAAAATATTCTTAAAAATTCAAGAGGAGGGAAAACTCCCAACCTCGTTTTATGAGTCCACCATTACCCTGCTTCTAAAACAAGACAAACACATTACAAAAAAAGGAAATTTGTAGGCCAATATCTCTGATGAACATTGGTACAAAAATTCTCAAAAAAATTTTAACAAACTGAATTCAGCAGTACACCATGATCAAGTTGGACTTGCTCCTGGGATGAAAGTTTGGTTCGATATCCACAAATCAATTAACATGATACACCACATAAACAAATCAAAAACAAAAACAAAAACATATGATTATATCAATAGATGCAAAGGAAGCATTTGACAAAATCCAACATCCATTTATGATAAAAACTCTCAGCAAAGTGAAAATAGAGGGAACATACCTCAACATAATAA
>JAQQSQ010000945.1:0-13429 GCA_028627145.1 Eidolon dupreanum | reverse complement strand
GTCGACTCTACTTCCCAAGATTGCTATTTCATTTTTCAACTCTTTTGCAGTGTGTTTTTTATCTCCTGAAGATCTATTCTGTTCTTTTTGAGTGTTTCGATCTCTTTGCTCTACTCATCTAGTTGTTTTTTCAATTCCTGAAATTGTCGATATGACTCATTTCAGATCTCACTGAGTTTTTTCAGAAGTACCATTCTGAATTCTCTGTCATTTAAGTTGCATATTTCAATGTCTGTAAGCTTATTTTCTGGAGATTTTTCTCTTTCTTTCTGAGATGCCTTGTCACCTTGGTTGTTCATGGTGTTTAAAGGGCTATTCCTCCACCTAAGAATTAATGGAAATGTATTCTGCTGTTTTTCAGAAAGAAGATTTCTTATATAAAGGTCTCTCTTTAGGCCTCTTGGATCCCTGCTTTATATAAAGCCTTAAAAATGCCTTTTTATTTTCTAATATTTAATCACACTCACTATCCTCAGTTTCAGTCCCTGTCAGTGTTATCAATAGTTTCCATAGCTGTTTGCTCAGATTCCCCTAGGACTCTGCGGTGTCCATCTCAGAGGGTATGGGGAGAGGAGCCCTCTGGGTTGGGGAATGGGGGCTGCAGCTCAGTCTTGGATTTGCAACCGTGGCCAGAAAAAAATCAACTCTTGCTTGTCTGCCTCCCCACTTCCCTGCTTTCTGCCCCGATGACTGAGCCCTGACGCCTTGGGGAGTTCACAGCTTTCCCAGTCAGGGCTCTGCAGGGAACTCGACCTTCCATCTCCCCTCTCCCTCCTCCTCCTCCTACAGGTAGCTCCAGTGGCTGTGAGAAGTAGCTTCTTTATTTCCCTCAGTCCACCACCTGACACCCAGGATTCTGACCTATGGTAGCTCTTATGCGCAGATCCCACATTCAGATGTGCTGGTGTGCAGTTTGGGTGTTTTTGTTTGTTTGTTTGTTTTTGTTTTTGTTTTCATTTTTTGAGTTTTAGATGTTCAGCTTATTGTTGTTTCAAGGGGAGAGATCTGGGGACATCTCTCACTCTGTCATGCTTCCAAAGATCCTCCAGGACTGTTTTTATAGTTTGTACCATTTAGAGTAGGATCTTCTATTCATACAGCTGAAAGTATACTTAGAAAGAGATTTCAAAACACATATGGACCAGTCAGTTACTGGTTCTTTAAACTCAGGGAGCTTAGCTAACTGTCATGTGAGCTACAGAGTGCAATTTTATATGCCTATCTATCCTCATTTGTGAGCCATCTATTGGGTTCGCCTCACTGGTCTCTGATTCCCGGAACTGTGCTTCATCTTCTAATACTTCGTTTTGTCTCTCTTTGTCTTTTGCAATTTAGCTTCATGTTCAACTTTCAGCTTCCATTGGCCCCCTGAATTCATCTGCTCTCACAGTTTCTTAAGAAACTCCCACATCCCCCTCAACCCCAAGTAATTCCAGGCCAGTATTTCTCAGCACCTTCTCTGATAACTAACTGGCTCCTCTTCCTTTATTTCCTGTTTTAAAATACGATACCTACTTCTATGCAGATGCCCAATGTAGAAATTATCCTAGCTTCTTCCTTTTTTCATCCTAACATCGAATCATCAAAGACCTACTTGTTTTAACTCTGTAATTTTTCTTCAATTCTTCTTCTCTCAATTCTCACTGTCATCACCCTAGTTCATATAACCATCGTCTCTCCTAACTACTTCCTTACTGTTGCTCCTGTCTCCAGTCTTATCATTTTCAATGCAGTATACATTTTGCAGTGAGTGGAAACATTCTGAACTGCTAACCATATTAGTTCCATGCTCAAAACTCTTGGCCCCTTCCCCCTCCCCATTATCAACAGGAGAAAGTCTTTAAGTTAGAATATAAGGCCTCCATGATCTGGCACCCTCTTACTTCTCCAACTTCATGCCTCATCACTCCCTGACTCAAACTTCATTGTCTAGTTACCATGAATGCTTTGTTTTTCCTTGGAACATACCATGCCATTATTCATTTCAATTTCTTTGCTCACAGTTTCCTCTGTCTAAAGTGACACTTATCCTTCTATACTATTTTTCTACTTATTTTTGGGGCCTCCTGAAAGATTTATTGGATCCTACTCAATCTAGGTTTCCCTCCTTGATGTTCTTTAGTAGCATCCTGTATTTCATTTTGCCCTTAACACATTATATTATTATGATCTATTTATATGAACATATCTCCCCACCCCAATCCTCGCTAGAGTTTGAACTCTTTGAGTGCAGAGGTTATCTTTTATTCATTACTATATCCACAGCACCTATCTTAAATGAGTTTATTAGTCTCATCATCTGACAACAGAACCTTTGGCCTCCTACCTCCCTAATCTTCATTGCAATGATATTAGCCTTTTTCCCTTGAACCAAACATTCTTGAGGATTGCTACCATTCACTTAGAGACAATAAATGAGGTGTTAGGTACTTAAGGAATCTAGTGTGTGGGGCCAAAATTAAGTCATACAGAACAAACTGGTTGTACTTACCACTCAGTTGGCAGAAGAGAGATTATTGTTTAGCCTGGATTCAAACATCTGTCAATCAAATAGCACCTCCTTGATCATTGAACCTGCATTTGAAAATATTTGTATGATTTCCTACTTAATTATTATTCTTTCTGAAAACGGAACTTTTCCAAGACTCTGAATTAAAAAAAATCTAAGGTGGTATGATTTCTCTACTTACTGAGCAATAGAATCATGAGAGACCCTTTCCATCCTCAGTAACTTTTTCAGTGGCTCCACCAACCAAGAACTCACAACTATTAAGCTGAATGGTAGTAGAGTCCCGTTCTTCAATCCTATACAATAATAGTAGGAAACCCTCATATCGAAGAGGGTATTGTGATATGTTCCCAGATATCTTGTAACTTAATCAGTACATTCCTGGTTCCACACAGCTGTTAACCTGGACCACACTCATTCCAGTGAAGGCTGATATCAACAAAATACACCACAGCCTTAAGAATATGATAACTGATAGCCTACCCTTCCTTTTGTTCCTCTACTTATCCTTGGAATTGCATTCTGTTATTTCCTTAGTTCGAAGGGTTTTTTGGTTATTTTAAAAGTAGCATTGCTATTCCTAGAATTCCAGATAAGTGTGCTACATTTTAGAACATGATGGGTTATCTACAGGAGGGGGGTTATGCAGAAATAATATATCTAACAAAAAGTATTGAGCACCTACTATATGCTGGGCTCTGTTCTAGGTCCTACATTTATGACAATGAACAAATCAGGCAAAATTTTTGTCTCATGAACTTACATTACAGTTGGGGGGCAGACATTAAACAACATAAATAAGTAAAATATATGTTAAATGGTGATAAAAGATAATTCAGGAAAAGTATGATGAGTATTCTGTTTAGGTAGGATAGTCAGATAAAGTCACATTAAAAGATTTGAAAGAAGCGAGGAAGTGAGTCATGTGGATGTCTCTGGGAAGAATATGACAAGTAGAGAGAACAGCAAGTGAAGAGGCTCTGAGGTAGGAGAATAACCAGAGTGTTTCAGAAATAAGAGGCCAGTGTGGCTAACCTGAAGTGAGCAAGGGGGTGAGTGGCTAGGGTTGAATTTAGAGAAGAAACAGAATGGGCTCTGATAGGACCTTATGAGTCTTGTAACAACTTTGGGTTTTACTCTGAGAATTTGGCTTTTGAAAAAACAAGCTATGCGTTCTGACTTACATTTAACAGACTCTCTCTGGCTGTTGTGTTGAGAGTAGACTGTGGGAAGATGAACAAAAGTGGAAGCAGGGAGACCAGTTTAGAGAGTATTGTAGTCATACAGACATAAAATGATAATAGTTTGGACCAGAACAGTGGCAGTGGAGGCAGTAAGAGTGGTTGCATTTTAGATATATTTTGAAAGTATTTTTGACAGGACTTGTATATGGATAATACATAGGTAATGGGAAAAAGAAATAAATAAGGTTGACAGAATTTTAGCTTAGAGAACTGGAAAGATGGAGTTGCTCTTTACTAAGATAAAAAAATATGAGAAGGACAGGTTTGAAGGGCAATATTAGGAATTAATTTTCAGTTTGTTATTCAAATAGAGATGTGAGTAAACAATTGGATATGTGAGTCTGGATGGAGTTCAGGGGAGAAGTCTGATTATATATATTTGGAAATCATCAGCGTACAGATAATGTTTAAAGAGTGGATGAGATTACCAGAGAGTGCCTCATGGTTCAATAGATAAAGAAGAGACTAAAACCAAGGACTGAGTCCTAGGGAACTCTAGGAACTGAGTTAACAAGAAGAATCAGCAAAGGAAATAACAAGAGGCCAGTGAAAAGGAAAAGTGTTGGGCCTTGGAGGTCAAGCAGGAAGGAGTGATCAAATATAACAATTACTATAAATAAGGTTGATAAGGTTGGAACTGAACATTGGATTTATTAACGTGGAGGACATTGGCAATCTTGAAACGAATAGTTTTTGTGGAACACTGGTGGCAAAAACCTGACCATGGCTAACTCAACAGAGAATGTGAGTATGAACAGTTTTATTTTTCAGGGGCTTTGCTATAAAGTAGAGAGTAAAAAATGAGGAGAGGAGATGTTAGAGGAAGATGTGGAATAAATAATTTTTCAGATGGGAGAAATAACAATATTTTTAAAATACTGTTGGCACTATTAAAATGCTGGTGGCAATCATCCAGTAGAAAATAGAAAATGGATGATTCAGGAGAGAGATGGGTGAATTGCTGGGGTTGTCTTTGAATAGGTGAGGGGGTATGAGATCTAGAGGACAAGTGGAAGTGTTGGCATTAGATAGGAACATGGCAAACAGACATGGTTCCATGGTATGTAGTTAGAATGATGTGGTGATGGGGATTGTGGGACTTTTTTCTATTTTCCTTTTTCTTTCAGGTGAGATTACCAATGGGAAGAGGAAATGTTGAAAGTTTGAAGAGAGTAGAAATGTGAAATACTAATATATGAGAGTAGAAGAATGAATGGATTAAGAAAATGTAGTGTGACTCTTGACCAGCATTAAGGATCTATTTGAAGTGGGTGGTTGTGTTTTTTCCCCTTCATCTACATTCAGTTGTAGAAATGCAAATATGGAAATAGGCAAAAAGATTTAACAAGAGTTGAGGTTTTGCCAAGTGTGTAAGATGAAACAAGGGATAAGCTAGTTGAGCTTGATATGAGGGGGTAATTATAATGATTGGTCACCACAGTAGACTATTTGGGAAGTGGAACTGTGAAGTGATTGTTAGAGTGTGAAGGCTAAAAGGCTGCTCTTGAATTAATGTACACAACAAGCTTGTTAGAACACAATATACTTAGTGTCTGAAACCCATGTTATTAATAAAAGTTGTATCATTGAAGACAAATGAATTAATTCCCAGTGACCGCTTTGACTATAACAATATTTATTTGAAAATATAAGTCCTGGCATATGTGTTTTTAAAAATCCAATAACATCACTAAAGTAATGTGCTAGTCTCACCCCATTTATTTATAAACTACTTTTCCTCTAAAGGGCTTTAGTTACTGAACAAGAATCTATCAAATAATACACATTCCTCAGGGGCTGTAATTCCTAGAAGAGTCAAGGTTTGAGAAAAAGCAGATGAAAGACTAGAGATAATAGAACAAAGAATGAAAAGAAAGGTGGACTAGAAAGGAAGTAGTAGCCCTTGAGGATAAAAATGCCATTGGTAAATCAAACTAGTAAAGAAATAATACATTAAAAAGAATTAAGAGGATGAACAAGAATAATAGAGGAGGCGGTACACTGAAAAGTATAAAAGATATGGAAGTATGATAAAAAGAATATATAAATACTAACTAAATTCTTCAATGATGCTTCTGATAGAATGAAGATGAATTTACTTATAAATGAGGCATTCGAAAAGAATATTTATTCAGTAGTTAGTATGTGCCAAAGATTTTATTACTTTTTTATTTATTTTATTTTATATTATTTTCACATATATAGTAAAATGGTTAGACAGTTAGATAATTTATGAATCATCCCTCCAATCACTTTTGTACCTATAGCATAAGGAATACAGTCAGTGATACTGAGAAAAAAAAGAAAAAAATATTTTAAAAAAGTAAAGCTGCTGTGAACAGTGTTATTATTTTTTAAATAATTTTTTCTCTTGCTTTTTCCCCCACAATATTATTGACTATATACTTCATGGTATATTTTACATCACCATGGCTATTGTGTAACTACCAATTTGTACTTCTTAATCCCTTTGCCCTTTTCAACCCTCCGACCCCCTTCCTATCTGGTAACGATGGTCCCTATGAGTTTGTTTCTGTTTTGTTTGTTCATTTATTTTATTCTTTATAATTCACATATAAGTGAAACTGTATGGAATTTTTCTTACTCTTTCTGACTTATTTCACTCAGCACAATACCTTCTTGGTCCAACTAGGTTATTGTAAATGGTTGAGTTTCAATTTTTATGGCTAATATTTCATTGTATATATGAACCAGAACTTCTTTATCCAATTGTCTATTGATGGTTATGTAGGTGGCTTCCATATCTTGACTATTGTAAATAGAGCTGCCATGAATATAAGAGTGCATAAATATTTATGAATTGGTGTTTTGGTATTTTTAGATAAATACTCAAAAGTGCAATTGTTGAGTCAAAAGGTATATCCATCTTTAATTCTTTGAGGACCCTCAAAACTGTTTCCATAGTGACCATACCAATTTGCAATCCTACCAACAGTGTACAAAGGTTCCTTTTTCTCCACATCCTCCCCAATACTTGTTGTTTGGTTTACTGATGATGGTCATTCTGATAAGTGTGAGGTGATATCTCATTGTGGTTTTAATTTGCATTTATCTGATGATTAGTGACCTTGAGCATCTTTTCATATGTCTTTTGGCCATCTGTATTATCTATTTGGAGAAATATCTGTTCAGATCTTCTGACCATGTTATAATTTGATTGTTTGGTCTTTTGTTGTTGTTTAGTTCTTTAATCTCTTTACAAATTTTGGATATTAACTAATTATCATATTTATCAAAGACAAATATATCCTCCCCTTCAGTTCATTATCTTTTTATTTTGGTAATGGTTTCCTTTGCTGCACAAAAACTTTTTAGATTGATGTAGTCCAATTTATTTATTTTTTCTATTGTTTCTATTGCACAAGGAGGTATAACAGAAAAAAAAATTACTAAGAGCAATGTTAAAGATTTTACTGCCTATATTTTCTTCTAGAAGTTTTATGGTTTCAGGTTTTACATTTAAGGCTTTAATCCATTTTGAGATTATTTTCGTATATGGTGTAAGAAGGTAGTACAGTTCCATTTTTCTGCATGTATCTGTCCAGCTTTCACAATACCATTTCTTGAAGAGAATGTCTTTACATTGTATATTCTTACCAACCTTGCGATATATTAAGTGAGCATATAGGCATGAATTTATTTCTGGGCTCTCTATTTTGTTCCATTGATCAATGTCTGTTTTTATGCCGGTACCATGCTGTTTTGATTACTGTAGACTTATATTATACTTGGATATCAGGTAGTGTGATACCTCCAACTTTGTTCTTCTTTCTCAAGATTGCCATGGCTATTTGAGGTTTTTTATGGTTACATATAAATTTTAGGATTATTTGTTTTGGCTCTCTGAAAAATGCCATTGGTATTTTGATAGGGCTCGCATTGAATCTAGAGATTGCTTTAGGTAGTATGGCCATTTTAATGATATTGATTCTTCCTACCCATGAGCATAGTATATGCTTCCATTTATTTCTATCTTCTTTAATTTCTTTGTTCAATGACATAATTTTCTGAGAACAGGTCTTTTACCACCTTGGTTAATTTGATTCCCAGGTATTTTATTGTTTTTGATGCAATTGTAAAATTGATTGTTTTCTTAATTTGTCATTCCAAAAGTTCATCATTGGTGTATAAAAATGTCAGTGACTTCTGAATATTAATTTTGTATCCAGCTACTTTCCTGAATTCATTGATCAGTTCTAACAGTTATTTTGGTGGGATCTTTAGGGTTCTCTATATATAGTGTCATGTCCTCGGCAAATAATGAAAGTTTCACTTTTTCCTTTCCAATTCAGATACCTTTTATTTCTCTTTCTTGTCTAATTGCTGTGGCTAAGACTTCCAATACAATATTGAAGAAGATTGGTGAAAGTGAGCATCCTTGTCTTGTTCCCGACCTTAAGGAAAATGCTTTTATCCATTCCCCTTTGAGTATGATGTTAGCAGTAGGTTTGTCATATATGGCCTTTATTATGTTGAGGTATGTTCCCTCTATTCCCACTTTGCTGAGTTTTTATCATTAATGAATGCTGGATTTAGTCGAACAGATTTTCTGCATCTATTGATATGATTATATGGTTTTTATCTTTTGATTTGTTATTGTGCTGTATTGTATTAAATGACTTGTGGATATTGTACCAACCTTGTATCCCAGGAGTAAATCCAACTTGATCGTGGTGTATGATATATTTAATGTATTACTAAATTTAGTTTGCAAATATTTTGCTTAGGATTTTCACATCAATGTTCATAAGAGATACCGGCCTATAAATTTCTTTCTTTCTTTTCCTTTTTTGTAATGTCTTTGTCTGGTTTTGGAGTCAAGGTAATGGTGGCCTCATAAAAGGAATTAGAGAGCCTTCCCTCTTCTTGAATTTTTTGGAATAGTTTGAGAAGAATAGGTGTTAATTCATATTTGAATGTTTGGTAAAATTCACCTATGATGTCATCAGGGCCAGGACTTCTGTTTCTTGGTGATTTTTGATTACTAATTCAATTTAGTTGATTCAGAATTTCTGTTTCTTCTTGATTCAGTCTTGGGAGATCGTGAATTCCTAGGAAACCATCCATTTCTTCCAGACTGTCCAATTTGTTGGCATATAATTGCTCGTAGTATTTTCTTATGATCCTTTGTATTTCTGTGGAGTCTGTAGTTATTTCTCCTCTTTTATTTCTGATTTTATTTATTTGAATCTTTTCTCTTTTTTCTTAATGAGTCTGGTTAAGGGTTTGTTAGTTTTGTTTATTCTTTCAAAGAAGAAGCTTTTGGTTTTATTAATCTTTTGTATTGTTTCTCTAGACTCTCATTTATTTCTGCTCTGATCTTTATTATTTACTTCTTTCTACTCACTTTGGGCTTGGTTTGCTGTTCTTTTTCTAGTCCTTTTAAGTGTAAGGTTAGTTTGTTTATTTTAGCTTTTTCTTGTTTCTTGAGATAGGCCTGCATTGCTATGAATTTCCTTCTTGGGACTGCTTTCACTGTATCTCATAGATTTTGAGTAGTGTTTTCATTTTAATTTGTCTCTAAGTATCTTTTGACATTTTCTTTGACCTCATTATTAACTCATTCATTGTTTAGTAGTGTGTTACTTAGCCTCCATGTGTTTTATGTATTTTCTAGTTTTTTTCTTGTAGTTGATTTCTAGTTTCATACCATTGAGTTCACAGAAGACGGTTGATATGATTTCAATCTTCTTAAATTCATTGGGACTTGTTTTGTGTCCTAACATGTGGTCTATCCTAGAAAATGTTCCGTGTGCACTTGAGAAGAATGTATATTTTGCTGCTCTGGGATGATATGATCTGATCATATCTATTTAATTCATCTGGTCTTGAGCGTCTTTTAGGCCTATTGTTTCCTTGTTGATTCTTTGCCTGAAAGATCTGTCTATTGGTGTCCATGGGATGTTAAAGTCTCCTACTATGAGTGTATTACTGTTGATCTATCCTTTTATTTCAGTCAATAATTGCTTTATGTATGTAGGTGCTCCTATGTCAGGTACACATACATTTACTAGGTAACCTTTGTCTTCTTGGTTTATTGATTCCTTTATCATTCTGTAATGCCCTTCTTTGTCTCATATTATAGCCTTTGTTTTAAAGCCAGTATTACAAGAAATGCTAAAGGGACCTCGGTAAAAGACAAGGGGTAAAAAAGATAATAGAAAAAACAAATACAAATAATAAAATGGCAGTAATTATGTACCTATCAGTAATCACTTTAAATGTAAATGAATTAAATGCTCCAATTGTAAGACATAGGGTACATGAATAGATTAAAAAAACAAGACCCATACACATGAGCTCTACAAGAGAACCACTTCAAAGCAAGTGATATACACAGACTGAAAGGAGAGCTGGAAAAAAGATATTTCACACAAAGGGAAATGAAAAAAAAATAAGCCAGGGTAGCAATACTTATGTCAGACAAAATAGACTTTAAATACCAGCTGCTGCCTACCTTGAGCCTGCAAACACCGGAGCTCTGTTTAAGAATTACTGAAGCCCAGGGTTGTGAGTTTGTGGCCCGCCACTGAATGCTTCTCCCAGATAAACAGGCTTTGCATGTGCTGCGTGAACTGAGTGCTATTGTTTGCTGTTGAATTCATGACCCACGGAAAGCACAGGATGGAACTGGATTGCCTGGGAGCAGGCTTGCCACTGGTAATTTATGGGTTAGGTGGGGCATCGTCTCAGTGAGGCATGGAGCTGTCAGACCTACACATCACCAGCTATGGAACTGCAAGCTCCCACCAAAGTCAGATACCATTGTGTGACCGATTGTCTTCTGTGATGGGCCTACAAACCCTTGAGGTCTACTTAAGTGATACTGTATCTTAAGCTGGCAGCAGTGATCTTCTTGCCACTGCATTCCCTGAACTTTACTCACTTCTCTATTTGAGATCTGTTGACCCTATCAGTGTGCCCATCAGTGTGCCCTGGGCATTTAGTGTATTGGATGGAGCAGGATTTCAGGGAATCAAGGGCTGTCAGGCCAGTTTTCTCCAATTTGTGTGTCTGAACATTCTCATAGTAGTCATAGATGATAGTGAGGCAAGTTACTGTCTGGAGCAGTCACACAGACCCCTGCAATATCGCCAAGAGATATTGCAGCTCATATAAGCAGCAGTGGTCTGTCCACAGCTGTTTTCCCCGAAATGCACTCACTACTCTAGCCAAGGTCTGTTGCCTGTGCAGAATGCACAACCCCAGAGCCAAACAGGACAGGGGAGGCTGTCTGTCAATGGGTTGTCAACACTTTGTGGCTTAGGTGAAGCGGGATCTCAGGGAGACAAGGGCTATAAGGCCAATACAGCCTCGATTTCACTTCATCTTTTGTGCTTGCATGTTCCTGATGTAGTCATAGATCACAGTGAGACCAGCTGCTATCTGGGGCCATCTTACAGACCCCTGTGATCCCCACACACAATATTGCAGCTCTTGCAGGCAGCAGAGGTCTACCTGCAACTGATTTTTTCAGCAAAGCCTGCACTATGATAGCCAAAGTTTGTGGCCCCCGGGGATTACAAGGGGAAGGAGCTGTGCTGTGGTCCTTGACTGTCAATAGGCCACCTGGGGCAATTTCTGGGTTGAGAGGTGTGGGTTCTCAGGGAGATAATGACCTTCAGGTCAATATAGCCTCAGTCTTATTTCAACTTCGGTAACCATTCATGCATTACCATGAAAATCCTAGATCACAGAGAGACCAGGTGCTGTCTGGGACTGGCCCATAGATTTCTGAGATCTGCCCAAGTTCATGTTGACAGTAGTGATCTGCCTGAAACTGCCCCCTAAAGGCACGCTCACAGTGCTGGCTGCCTGCTGCCAATGTTTCTCCCTGAAAAGATGAAGAGTGTGATATCCACTATGCAACAAAAGCCCCAGGCAATCTGCAGGTTGAGTGGGGCAGTCCATTCTCCTCAAGGAGTACAGCTGCCTAGTTGGTCCTGTGGAAGGGATCTGCACCAGTAAGCTGGCCTATAGGGAGCCCCGAGAAAGGCACAATGGCAGCTGCCTGTCCAGCCCCCCTTCTGGTGCTAGGAAATGCAGTCTTTCCCCATATGAATCTTACATGAGCCTCTGACCTAACATTGTAGCCCCAGGTGAGTATTCATGGGTGAGAGAGCCTGTGCATGAACCCTTTAAAGGGGCATCTAGGATTTCGGTCTCCTTCAGTCTTAATCAGACAGCCATAATACCCTCTAATTATACAGAGTTTTGGGGAACTCCTCTTCCCTGCCTGGAGAGCACCCAATTGAGGTTAAGATCACTCTCTTTTTCAGGGGAGCCTCTGCATCCTTGCTCTCCCTCCTGGTAATCCTCCATACCTGCAAGTGCGGGTCCAGACTGATTCACAACTTTGCCCACTCTACTGGCTTCGATGAGGCTCTTTCTTTATATTATCAGACAAATGTGTTATGATTAGCTGGACTTCAGGTGATTCTCCACATTGATTATTTAAAAATTTGGTTATAATTTCAATGCGGGCCTGAAAGGAGGCAAACCCTGCTTTTATTTAGTCTGCCATCTTCCTCCACAACATTATTCTTAAAACTTTTATAATCAAAGTCAGTGCTCTAAAATGCAGTGCTTGAGGATTCTGGGACACATGGCAGAGTGAGAGACATCCTCAGATCTCTCCCCTTGAAACAACAACACGCTGAACATCTAAAACTCAACACAAAAACACCCAAACTGCACACCAGTACATCTGAATGTGGGATCTGTGCAAAAGAGGTATCACAAGTCAGAACCCCAGGTATCGGGGGGTGGACTGAGAGAAATAAAGAGGTTGACTCTTGAAGCCTCCAGAACTCCCTACAGGAGGAAGGGGAGGGGAGAACATGTGGCAACTTTCCTAAACAACCCTGCCTGAAAGTGCTGCAAGTTCCACGCAGTCAGGGGTAAGACTCAGTCATCAGAGTAGAAAGCAGAGAAGTGGAACACGAATACAGGAAAACAACAGTTGATTGTTACATGCCCTTGTTTCAAAGCCAAGGCTGAGATGCGGCCCCCAACACCCAATTCAGAGGGACCCTCCCCCCATATCCTCTAGACCAGTCACCGCGGACCCCAGGACAATCTGAGCAAACACTGCCAAGACTGTCGCTGACACTGACAAGGACTGAAACTGAGGATAGTGAGTGTGATTAAATATTAGAAAATAAAAAGGCATTTTTAAGGCTTTATATAAAGCAGGGATCCAAGAGGCTTAGATGCCACCTACAGGAAACCCAAAGAAAAGTGCTTCCTTCGCAACAGCCTAAAGAGAGACCTTTATATAAGAAATCTTCTTTCTGAAAAACAGCAGAATACATTTCCATTAATTCTTAGGTGGAGGAATAGTCCTTTAAACACCATGAACAACCAAGGTGACAAGGCATCTCAGAAAGAAAGAGAAAAATCTCCAGAAAATAAGCTTACAGACATTGAAATATGCAACTTAAATGACAGAGAATTCAGAATGGTACTTCTGAAAAAAACTCAGTGAGATCTGAAATGAGTCATATCGACAATTTCAGGAATTGAAAAAACAACTAGATGAGTAGAGCAAAGAGATCGAAACACTCAAAAAGAACAGAATAGATCTTCAGGAGATAAAAAACACACTGCAAAAGAGTTGAAAAATGAAATAGCAATCTTGGGAAGTAGAGTCGAC
>JAQQSQ010000944.1:0-13429 GCA_028627145.1 Eidolon dupreanum | reverse complement strand
GCGTGGGAGGCCGCCAGGCCCTGGCCTCCGTGTGACAATGTGACAGAGATGCCCCAGCAGAGGTGCGGGCTGCACCCGGCTCCTCTGGGCGCACGGCTGCAGGAGCATGGTCCCTCTCCCTTATCCACGGCTTCTCTTTCCGTGGTTTCAGTTACCCGCGGTCCCCTGCAGTCCAAACATATTAAATAGAAAATTCCAGAAGCAAACAATTCAAACGTTTTAAATTGCGTTCCGAGCAGCGTGATGAAATCTCCTGCTGCCCCACGCTGTCCCACCCTCGATGTGACTCGCGCCTTTGTCTCCAAGCGGGAGATGCTCCCCTGCCCCGTAGTGACTGAGGAGTCTTCTCGGTTGTCTTGACTGTCACAGGATGGTGTCCACGTCACTCTCACTCTCCTTAGTAACGGCCCAAAGTGCAGGGACGGTGACGCCGGCCATCGGAGATGACAGAGAGAAGCCGCCGAGTGCTTCCTTTAAGTGAAAAGGAGAAAGTTCTCGACTTCATAAGGAAAGGGAAAAAAAAGTCGTAGGCTGAGGTTGCTGAGATGTATGGTAAGAACAAATCCTCCATCCGTGAAATTGTGAAGAAGGAAAAAGAAATGCGTGCTCGTCCGCTGTCTCGCCTCGGACTGCGAGTTATGGCCACGGTGCGTGCGAAGTGCTTCGTTACGACGGAGCGGCATTCCATTTGCTGCTGTGACGAATGACCGCGAACCAGTAGCTTAAAATAACAGAAATGTGTTCGCTCAGTCCTTGAGGTCAGAATTCTGAAGCCAAGGGGTCGCAGGACCGCCCGGCCCTCGCAGCCCCCCGGTGCTGCCGGCAGTCCTCGGCGCTCCTGGACAGTGTGACACATCGCTCCAGCCTCCGTCTCCTGTGTCTCCGTCCCCACCTCTCCTTGTGAGGACACCAGGCGTCGGATGTGAGGCCCACCCTAACCTCTGCGATGGCGTCTCCATTCTTACCCTGTTAGTTACATCTGCAAAGACCCTATTTCCAAACACGTTCACATCCCGAGGTTGCGGGTGGACACGCATTTTTGGACACTGTCCAGCCCACTTCGGCAAGCGGGCAGGGCATGGTCCGACGTGGGGGTTGAAAGGACCTTTCTGGCTGTGTCGCGAGCAGGCCGGGCTGAGGCCAGACGGCGTGGAAGCCAGGAGGCGAGGTCAGGAGCTGGGCGACCGTCCGGACAAGCGGTGGGTGCCTTGGACCGAGGTGGTGGCTGCGGATTCTGGATTCTGGGCCGAAGAGGGAGCGGCGAGGGCCTGCTGATGGATCGGGCTCCTCGACCCCCAGCCCGGCGCCCAGAAACTAATTTCCGTGCCCTGCTCTCTGATCATTCCTTCCCGTTCTCCGGCACTCTTTAGTGCTGCATATTGCAATGCCATTAGCTCCCCATCCATCACCGGGCTGCTCTCATCCATCACAGCCTTCGGCCCACGGCCACGGCTCCTCGCCCTCTCAGCAATGGGAAGGACAGCCTGCGTCCGCCCGGCCACGCTGAGGTGGCGGGTGCTCCTTGGGACGTGCATCAAGATGCTGACTCCAGGGCCAAACCCACTTGCTGCCTTTCTGTGGTGATGCAGAGACCAGCCAGCCGCAGGTGCCCATGGTGAGGCCCAGCGGGGCCAGTGTGGCCTCACTGTCCTCACGGGGCCTGGGGATAGCTACAGCCCCAGCACTTCCTGTCCACCGAGAGTCATGCTTCGCGGGGCAGGATATAGTGCAGCGTCTTTGGCTGCTTCCCCGCTCCGCATCCAGTCTAGAGGATGCTGAGAACTCCATGGGAGACAGGTGGCTTAGAGACCGCTCCTGGGCTCCGGACAAGCTGAGAGCTGGTGCCCACATCCAGTCGTAGAGGTGTTGATAAGCGGCTGTACCCAGCAAGCAGAAAAACACCGGATTTATCCTCTCGAAATAAACCCACTGGATTGTTCTCAGGGGGAGGACAGTGCAAAGTGATCCTGGAGACTATGGCTGTCCCAGAGGTGGGTATAGAGGGACGGGGAGAAGCACAAGAGGCAGGACCTTGGGGTGAGGTCGTCTCCTGCATAAATAACCCCGGGTCTGGCTAAGGTCCAAGGAGAGCCCATCTCATCCCTTCGCCTGTGCAAGCCCCTTGGGAGATGGAGCGAAGGCAAGCCAACTGGGTACCTGTCGCCAGCCGGCTGTCAGCTCGGAGTCTCACAGTCAAGGTGAGAGCTGAGCCCTTCGGAGATGCACGCCCTCTGCCAAGCCTCCGGGGAACTCAGGTGACGCTCCCGCTTCACCCCAAAGACAAACACTCCCTGGTAATCTACGAGGTTCTCAGTTAGGATCGAATTGGCCAGATGTCCAGAAGTGGGGGTTCAAGCATCGGTCACCCACAGGCAGAGGACGTAGCAAGTCCAGCGACTCAAGAAGCAGCTGTGGGAGAGGGCCCTGCAGCTCTAATAGGAGCGAGGCCACACCTGCCTCCAGGTAACTCAGCCGGGCATCAGAGGCCAGGCACTGGGCATTCAGCCTCTGCTCTCTGGGGGAGCCTCCCCAGGCGTCGCTGGGCAGGGCGAGAGCGCCGTGCGGGCCCCCCGACACCTGGTGTGGGGACAGACCCCGTCCACCACGAGGCCCAGAGCATGAGATTGGTGTGTCTTCTCGGCAGACAAGCCTGTCTCACGTACAGACTCCTGAGGGGGGCTTAGGGCCCCAAATCACCGCACGGCTGTGACCACCAAGATGCTGTCCTTTCTCAGATGCCACTCGGTGAGGCAGAAAACAGACGTTTTCTGAGCTAATGTTTTTTCAGATGTGTGTAACTAGGTAAATATTTGCACAGTTGTCTTAACTTCTTTTTGGAACAAGGTCAGATTTAAATAAATAACAAAATAACAATGTGATCATATAGCCAGAATCATAGATTATCTGTATTTTAATCTTACCTTTTCACTTCACACAAAGGTATCAGTGTCTCTCCATACTATTCCAGAGTCATAAGTATAAGTTTTAATTACCATTATGTCTCTTCAAGAACTGTAATTTACCAAGGCCTTTTTCTGTAGTTGGTCAATTATTTTCAGGATTCTTGTGTTGTAAACGTTTCAGTGAACAGACGGTCCAAATTATTAATTATCAAAGCGCTCACATTTCCTATTTGCCCAGTCTTACACGACTGGGCTTAAGAGATAAGGAGTTGGCATCACCCCTGTTCTCAAGGTGTCCGCCACTTTTTGGGGGGGGAGGGGAGGAGGGCGATACACACTGAGCAAGGACGGAAAACCGCAAGAACACACAAGTAGGGGGAGAGACGGTGGCACGAAAAGAAATTCAATTTATGAATACAAATATTAAAAAGGTAGTGCCGGCCCTTAGTAAAAGCGAGTGTGTGTGCTTCACACACTAACTCCAGAGAAAAACGAGAGACGTCGACCTGGACGTTTCACACGAGTGACAATAGAACCAGTGGAAGGACTCTCCTGGCCGTTCTCCGTGGGCTGTGGGGGCCTCGTGTCCAGCCTACACTGTTTGTCTTGAGCTTCCTGACAGCCAGCAATGCCCAGAAGGGATGGAGCAGGGCACACCTGTGACCCCATGGAGCCAGGATGACCGGAAGAGCCAAGGCTCTCTCTGCACTTCAGTCTGATCCTCTGAGAAGCTATCTGGCCAGGGGGCGGGTTTGTCAGCAGATACTTACTCGCTCCCCATAGGCGCCCCACCCCCACCCCCTGCCCGCTGCAGGAGCCAGGCCCTACCTGGTGCCGAGAGGGTTAACGCTCGCTGTGCTGGACAGCTCGCCCTCCTCCTGGCTGTTAAGATTCACAGCTGTGTACGGAGCACAGCAGACTGTGAAATGTAATAAATCTGGAGTTGCCTCTCAATTTCACCAATAATAATTAGCAAATTAAAATGGAAATGTCACCACAAACCCATAAAAATTCTTAAGTGCAGGATGGAAAACTCTCTCAGGAACAGAAATGGCTTTTGTCCGCACAATACCCAGGGCAGACGGGCTGTCAAATGTTGCTCGAGACAGCCATCGTGCCCAGAGAGCCCCGCTCGGAGCTGATTAATCCTGGGGTCGGCGGCCTTCCCGTGTCAGCAAGCTAACATAACTGAGCAATCACGCCTGCTTTATGGAGCCTGTGATACGCGGACGGGGGCCTGGAGCCATCACTCTAACAAGGCAGAAGGGAGCAGAAGGCCTGCCAGCCACAACGCCACTTCTCTGTGGCCAGGACCCTGGCAGCCACGCATCCATTTGGCCAAATGAGGGGAGGACTGGGAAATTATGGGCAAATTGTGAACCATCTGGCTGGTATTCGGGGGAATTGGAACCAGGAAATGCCTGGCACTCACAGAAAGCCTCACACAGAAGTCCCTCCAAGCACCTCCGACTCTCTGCCCCTAGGAGCCGACCGCCGTCCCTCCTGGTGGCCGTGAGCACCCTCACGAGAAAACCCAGAGGCGAAAACCCAGGCTTTCCTGAAATCAGTGAATGAAGGAGAAAACTCGACTTCTGCGGAATGATTCTGTGTGCTGGTAAATAACGATGGCCAGCACTTCTGTTTCTGACCGGGTGACGAGGATCACATTTGCCCTCCTGCCTGAAGCATAAACCTGTGTTAGGCAGGGTTCCCCAGAGAAACGGAACCGTGGGATGCGTCTATAAATACACATGCCTGGAGAAAGAGATCTATTTTAAGGAATTGGCTCACATGATTCTAGAGGCTCCCAGGTCCCCAGATCTGCCGGGTGAGGCAACAAGCTGGACACCCAGGAAGAGCCGATGTCTCAGTTCAGGTTTAAAAGGACCACAAAATGATCAAGACTTTAGACGTTGGCAATACAGTGATCCCTGCGGAAGGGAAAGGGAAGAGGTGAGCCCTACGACTGCCCAGATGACCGCCTCGCGTTTCCAGGCCATGACACAGACAGGTCTTGGCGGACCCTCTGAGTTGAGAAGGCTCCGCTGAGAGTCTTGGGAGACCAAGGCAGCAAGGGGTCTACAGGACACAGCAGCAGAGGAGAGAGAGTCATCATCCAGGGAAGGAGAACCCCAGACACCTGAGGATGGTCCCCTTGAGTCTTCGGCTCAGTACTGGTCAGCACGTGTGTGAAGGAACTACTCGAGTCCATTGAAAGACCCACCCAGGGGTTAGAGAGAACAGACCTGGTTGCTCACATATGGTGGGGATAGCCCGTTAACACCAGCTGGACCAGAAGCCCTCATCATTCACAGGGCCTTGGAGAGAATGCACAGAAGGGTCTTGGCTCAGTCATGGGGTAGCATTGTCCTTCAACTGAGCACAAGTCAATGACCTCAGCTTCCACCTTAAGAAATTAGAAAAAGGAGAGGAAATTGCACCCAAAGTTAGTAGAAGAAAGAAAGTAAATAAGAATCAGAGTAGGAATCAATGACACAGAAGTTGATGATACGGTGGAGAAAATCAGTGAAACCAAAAGTTGGTCTTTGAGATAACCAATAACATTGATTAATCTCTAGCCAGACTAGATAAAACAGAGAGAAGACACAAGTTACCAATATTAGGAATGAGAGAAGTAGCATCACTACAGATGCTACAGATGGGTAAAGGAGTTTAGCAAGGCTGCAGGACACAAGATGAATAGACAGAAGTTAATTGTGCTTCTATATACTGGCAACAAACAATAAGAAATTACAATTTTAAAAGAATACAATGTACAGTAGCATCAAAAAATAAAGTACTTAGGGATAAATCTGATTTTTAAAAAAAGTTATAAAGTCTATACACTGAAAACATTGCTGTAAGAAATTAAGGAAGACCTAAGTAAATTGGAAGTATTCTGTGGTTATGAGTCATAAGCTACATGACAGTTAAGATGACAGTTTTTCTCCAAATGGATCTACAGATTCAGTGCAAATCTATTCTAAATGACAGCAAGCTTTTTGTTAGAAATCAATTCACTGATTCTAAAATTCATATAGAAATGCATGCAAAGGACCTAGAAGAGCCATTTTGAAAAGGAACTCATTGATTTCAAGATTTATTATAAAGCTACATCAATCAAGACGGTACGCCATTGGCATCAATATCAACAAATAAATAGACGGAATAAAATCAAGAGTTCCAGAAATAGGTCCACATGTGTATAGATAACTGGAGTTTTTTACCAAGACTCAAAGTAATTGAATGGAGAAAGGATAATCTTTTCATTAAACGATGCTGGAACAGTTGCTCATCCACATGGCTCTGATTCCCGCCCACACCATATATAAAAAAATTAACTCAAAATGGATTGGAGTTATAAATGTAACATCTAAAAGTATAAAACTACAAAACTTCTAGCAGAAAACCTTGAGACCTTGGGACAGGCAAAGTTTGTTTTATATGACAACCAAAGCACAATCCGTACAATAATAAATTAATAAATTGGACTTTATCGAAACTTAAAACTTCTTCTCTTTGAAAGATACTGTTAATAAAATGAAGAGACCAGCTACAGATTGAGAAAACAATTGCAAGGCGTAGATCTGATAAAGACCTTGTATCCAGAATCTATAAAGAGCATAGAAAAAGAAAATAAATTACCCAATCTTTAAAAATGGCAAGAGATTTGAATAGTTGCTTCACCCAAGAAGATGTCTAGATGGCAAGAAAGTACAGGAAAGGATGCTTGACATCATAAGTCATTGGAGAAATGCAAATTAAAACCACAGCAAGACACCACCGCACATCTATTATACTGTTTAAAGTTAAAGATGAGCCATGGCAAGTATTGAGTGTGGAGAAATTGGAACTCTCCACACTGCCGGTGGGAATGTAAGATGGCACGGCTCTTCTGGAAAACAGTTGTGAGTTTCTTTAAAAGTTAAGCTATATGATTTCGTCATTTCACACTTAGGCATTTACAGGTACCCAAGAGGAAATCAAGTACATGTTTATACAAAAGCTTGTGTACAAACACTCCTAGCAGTTTTGTTTATCATGGTCAAAAACTGGGAACAACTCACTGTCCCTCAGTAGGTGGATGGGTAAACAAATCATGGTATATCCACACAGTGGAATACTAATCCGTAATCTAGAAAGGAATTAATTATCGATACATGCTACAACATCTCAAAATAATTACACTGAATGAAAGAAGCCAGATTCCCTGCCCCCAAAAAGGAAACTAAGGCCGTCTGCTCCCTGCGTCTACACCTGGCTGTCTCTCTGTGCCCTAATCTCCTCTCCTATGACACCCATTACACAGTTCAGGCCCACCCTAACAGCCTCATTCTAACCTAACTACCTCTGTAGAGACCTCATCTCCAAATGCAGTCCCATTCCAACGTAGAATTCCGCAGGAACCCGGGGGCACAATTTGGTGCATAAGAGATGGTTTCACAGGTGTATGCCTATGTCAGACGGTTTACCTTAAATATGTGTAATTTTCTGTATGTTAATTATACCTCAATAAAGCCTACTTTTTAAAAGATGGTTCTCATATTATTGTGTTTGCATTTGTTTAATAATGGGCTCTTCCACTGCATGGGATTTGGGTCATCCAAGTAGGGTTTGAGCAGAACTGTTAGGAACAAAATAGCTTATACAAGTCCTGCATGTGTGTCCCCCGCCCCGCCCCACACCCCATTTTCTTGTAGCTTTTCAGGCTCTGCTCTACTGGCTTCGCCCTATGTTCCACAGGGCCGACAGGAAGGAGGCCGGCGCTCTCCGTGGTCCTGAAGACGAGCTGTTTCAGTGCCCAGCTTGTGCGGACAGAGCTGTCTCTCGTTAACCTCTCACCTTGATTCCTCGGGTGTCTGGTAGCTAGACAGCCCTCTGGGAGTCTTTCTGGACTCAAACCAAGGATGCCTTGCTTCCTTGTAAGCAACTTACAATTCCTGGAGAGAAGAGCTAAGCTCGCCATCACCCTCCGGTGTTGCTCATACGTGTCCCCGTGTGCACGATGTCACAAAACCGATGACTCACAGATTCCCCCTCCTCTATCCATCCTTCACAGAAGATGTCTCTGCTCCCCTATTTGCCTGCACCTTGCATCTTCGGGGTGTGCATCTGCTTAGGAATTGTTGGACAGGTCCCCTTCAAGGGTGCAGAAAAGAAAAAGTGAGCCTGGGAGAGAAAGACCCCATCCAATTGAAATATGTAAGTCAGTGAGGACAGCGTTTGCAAAGCAGCCTGTACCCGGTTACTCTGTCACTTTAATCTGTTTCCTGCCTAGCACTTAGCACAAAATGCCTGTGTCATTCAATAAAAGCTAAGCCCTATGAAGCAGGAACCTTGTTTTTTCTCATCCATTGAAGTACCCCAAATACCTAACAACCTCTGACGTATGGTGGACATCCAATAAATGTTTGTTAAATGAATAAACTGGGCTGTAAACTCTTATGGGAAGTCCTAAGCCACTGGAAGGCTCCTGCCTGGAACAAATCTCATGCATTACACCCTCTTTCTTAGGGCTTAAATTTTTTCTTAGAAGCTATTTTGGCTATTCAGAGGTGAGTAACTGAACCCCACCCGTTCCTCAATCAGAATAACTCATTTTTTTCCTGTTTTATGTATTATGGTTCTATGAAAAACTTCTGTTTAAAAAAAAGGAGACTTTCTTAAATGTCTATAAATCACTCATCTAAACTTAAACTGAGAAAGAAATCATGCCATTTTAATTAGACATTTTTGCAAAGCCGAAGCAATGGCACCCTCCAAGATGTTATTCCCCTTAAGATCTTTCAAACGGAACCTTGCAAATATTTTCAATATCACTGCATGCTGAGAAAGTTTTACAAACCAACGAATTTGTTGATTCCGGAGTCTGAGGTTAGACTGGAGAGTCTCTGCCTTGCTTAATTGGCACCTCTCTCTCCTCCTCTGCTCTCATCAAAGACCGTTGGAGACAGGCATAATGCCACCCAGAAGAAAGGCAAAAGAAAAGCAAATGAGAACAAAGGAGGTGGCAGAGGCGGCTGAGAGGAAATGTGACTGCCTGCAGAGAACGGAATGGGCTGGAAGGTGGCAGCAATGACAAAGTAGGTGCGTGGTGCTGGAGAGCCAGAAATCAAACTCCAATGCCTGCCGAGAACGGGGAGAAGAAAGCGGCTTCTTCTTCCAGTGCAAACAGCTCCTGGATTTCTACTCTCTGTTGAGATCATTCTACTCTCTGTTGTGATCACTCTATCACACACCAACACAGACCGGGTTCACTTGCTAGATGATAAAACCCACAGCTACACAGGACGTGCTGCCGACCCACCCTCGGGGGTGCCCCATCCTCCAGTGGAGAGTGGCACTCATGTGTGGGATAAAATGCCCCGAGCACAAGATACAAGACAAGATTCTACCACTGGCTCCTGAACTCGCTGAACTGAACAAAGTGATGACATTAGTGCTGAAAACAGGGCGTGAACAACCCTCTGAGCCAAGCCTCAGCCGTCGCCATGAAGGCAGCGGTCTAGAGTCCGGATGGGGCCTTTAGAGTAGGTCGGAGCCTACTCTTCCGGTAGACTGCCGAGTTCTATCGCCACATGAAACATCAGGCTTTGTAGCCCCAGTGAAACGAGACGGGACTGTAATGCTCAGCAGGCGGAGAGGCATGTGCCGGAGCCGCCTAGAGGATTCCCGTCGGGATGAAGCTAGACGGCTGCCCTTAAAAAAGCAGGAAAGGGAACTTCCTGTGCCAGCTCTCCCAGGCCTCAGGCCTTCCTCCGTAATCTGGGTACCATTTAATCCAGACCCCTGAGCCTCATCGAGCATCCACCTGCATGAGTCTTACCTGCGTCAACCCAACTTCCACTGGGGTCACCCCAGGAGCAAAGCCGTTCACTGCCCAACTGGGTGGCCTGTTCCAACTCTGAACAGCTCAGACTTCGAGAAGCTCCTTCCTTTGATCAGATGAAAGCAGTTTCTCTGAAACATCAATTCTGCCCTCGAAGGTCACGCAGAGAAATGAGTTATCTGCCATCTTCAGAAATATCCATCTAACATTCGAAGGTGGCCACCATGCCAACTACCCAACTCCTCCATTCCAGGATAAACACTGCTTATTGCTGCAACCCTGTTCAGAACCAGCTTAGATTTATAAACGCTGGATCGGAATGTGTTGTCAAACACTGAAGCACCATAAATACGTCTAACCAGTGGAAAATGCGGTGAGCTCATGAGCTCCCAGATTCTGGGCACTTGGCTTCAAATGCTTTCTGGCCTGTAGAGTCTCTGGAATCTGCCTTCCTCCTCGTTTTGAAATTGGAACGTTTTCTTCTCTCTAATTTTCTGGAACTTCTCCCATTCCCTGTGATTCCACATATTGCCAAGTGCTGTCCACAGTTAAGCCTGCAGCCTCTGAGCTCGGATGGAATTGGATGAGAGCTGAGACAGGCGTCTGCCCAAGAACTAAAGGGTTCTTTTTTCTGCTTCATTCAAAGTACCACGCACAGGTTCATTTTTCTTCTGGATCAACTCCGTCTGGGCAAATTTACTGCTCACCCAGTTTATTGATGACAAAAGCAAAGCACAGAGTCCTAAGTGATTCCTCGTTGGTGGGAGAGCCTCATTCACACCCCAAACCTTCGTGCCCCACACGCTGAGCCTCGTTCTTCCACCTTCTGGAATGCCCCTCCGGTGGGACACCAAAGGCAGCTGTCCATCATCTCCACCTGTGTAGGGGGAGGGTGAAGGGTGTCACACCAACAGGGGAGCATTCGGAGGTCACAGGTAAGGGCTGAGGCTCTCTGAATCTTCCGCACCTCACGGCCCTCAGACCGCTCACTCAAAGCCCAGGAAACTTCACTCCTCAAGACACAGGAAACATATCTGTCCTCCCCCGATGACAGAATCCTGAAGGCAGCCCCCTCCCACCTCCCCCCAACCCCCCACCGCCTTCGTCCCTCCTTGGGCCTCACAGAGGCAGAGACCTCTGAAAACAAATGAGTCACGCCGTGGAGTCTGAAATGGGGCCCACAGGTGGCAGGAAGCGGGACTTTCCAGTGACTTTTATGTCCCCTTTCAGAATGGCTGTAAAGAAAACAAGACATAAAATACCTCCCCTGTATAATTTGCTGCTTTATAGGTAGTTTCATCCCTTTTTTTAAATGGCTATCCAAAGCCTCTTTATGTTTCCCTCATGGCTGGGACTGAGAGCTCCAATAAAGCAGAGAGAGCCAAGGAAATAGGGAGGCCTGGGCAGGGGCGGCCCCCTCCAGGTCCCAGCCGAGCGTCTACGAACAGCCGGGTACAGGTGTCGCCAAGACGCGCCCCTCTGCCTACTTAGAACTCTGCCTGCGGGCAGCTCTTCTGAGCCTGAGGATTGAAGGTGCCTCCGCCGCCCAACCCCCCCAAAGCAGAGGCGATGGGGCCACCCCAAATGTGAACTGAGAGCCGAGAGGGTGAGGCAGGTCGACAAGCCCAGAAGCGTAAAGGAAGAGGTGTCTCGCCGGATCTCCTGGTACAGAACGCTTCCCCGCCCCCCCTTGTCACCCAGCCGCGCACCTGGGGAGCTGCCTGTCAGTGCTCACGGAAACTTGACATCATCCTGTTGATTTTGTGCTTCCTCGGTTATTTATTTTTTTTACAATTAGGGATGGAAATCATCTAAAAACTTTACTAGTACGCGATTTAAATATTTAAACCACCTGCAAGCATTTGTTTACTGCGATTTATATGTATATGAATTTATTATTACATTAAATCTAATTTAGTTTTAATATCAATTAAATTGAATTTAGATGAGTCTATTAAATGTTCGAAAATGTATTAAATGTTAAACTATTAAATTATATTTACATCTGACATAATTACAGGCTCACGGGTAGCTGAAAATAGTACAGAGAAGTTCCAGCGTAGCCCGGCCCCCGCGTCCCCCAGCGGTCACTCTTTACAAGGGCGACAGCAGAAAACCCTGGGGAGAGCCCGCTGCCTGCCCAGCGCCCCCGCGTGGCCAGCCGCGCGTGGACCTGCGCGGAACGCGTGGGATTCCTCTGCAGCCTTGGGCGCGGATGACGCCGGCTCTGGTGGCGAACCCGGCTTCCTCCCAAGGCGGGAACCCAGCGTGGGACAGGAGGAGGGGGTGGGGACCTCGGGGCTCCTTCCGGAGCTGACGCGGGACGCCCCCAGAGGCCCGCCCACTCTGCTTCACCCCCTCCCCGACTCGCCTACCCACTGCGCTCGCCCCTCCAGTGTGAGCTAAGGCGAGAGGGACTTCTCACTGCTGGAGGGCCCTTCCCCAGGGTCAACTGTCAGGTGCGGGTGGGTGAGCACGATGACCGCCTAGTGACGCGCTCCCATGGGGTCCTCCAAGCAGAACACTGCAGACAGTGGCTGGTTACCGGCTACCCCCCGACTGTCGCCCCCACTCCCCGCCCCGCGCACACACGCGCGCACACACACACACACACACACACACACACACTCCTCAATCGGGTAGAAGTTCCTCTTTCAGGGACCTTCTGCAGGAGCACCTGGAGTCTGACGCTGGAGAACCCGTGGGCGACATCCCTGGGCCTATGTGGGCACTGCAAGGACAGAGCCCATTCGTTACGGGCCTGGCCACCAGGGCCGGAGATGCCCGACCCCCTCTGTTCCTTTTCGACCCCCTCCGGTTCATTTTGCCTCCTTCTTGAGCCTGCCTCGGTGATGGCTCACAACCCACCCCCTCCCAGGCTTCCAGCAGCGCCCCCGAGAGGAGATTCGCAGCTTCTCCCGGGGCGGGCAGACTAGTTGATTCAGATTCCCACGGTCATCCGTGCCCATGGCAACAGCCACCCTCGCCCTCCCCACCTCAGCAGTCCTTTCTAATCCCAGTCTGCAAAGGAAACAAAGACCACTGGCCTTGCCTGGGTCTCAAACTTCCCCCGAGATCACAGACGAGTGAGGTAAGCAGAGGCTGCCATCAGAGCCACCATCAAGGCTTGGAAAGCTGCCGATGGGACGTCGAGTCTAAAACGCACACATCAGACATTGTCAGAAATGAATCTGGCCTCCATGGTGAGAGCAGAGGAAGGAATATGCATGCATTTTAAAAATACAGTCAAAGCAAGACGGCAGGGCTCCATCCATGGGGAAGGGGTGGCCATTGGGGGCCTCCCCACCCCCGATGAGGCTGAACAGATCTCATGGCTATTTCTAGATTTCTAGATGGCACCTTGACACCACCGCAGGTGCCAGAGCCAAGCCCGAGGAAGACCCCCGTGCCTAGAGCATGGTGGAGAGTTCCTGCATCGGGGATGGTGACTCTACAGGTGAGGCTTACTGTACCTGCAAGGGTGGCAGTGAGCTCTGCCCCTTGACAGGCTCCGAGGGCCAGCCCTGCCCTACAGCCCCACAGCTCCTTATGTCAGCCCAGTCATGGCACTTAGGATTCCAGAAGCTTCTTGAGAGCTGAGTTTGTGTTCATCTTGCTCAACTTACACCCTCATCACCTAGCCCCTTTTGACCTACAGGATACTCTACTGTGTGCTTTCAAATGCGGCGAGGATACA
>JAQQSQ010000943.1:0-13432 GCA_028627145.1 Eidolon dupreanum | reverse complement strand
CTAAGGGAACGTGGAAAGATGAAGGAGAGCGGCAAGCCCCCTGCGTCTGACTGCATTTTCTGCCTTGGCAACAGGGTAGCTAATAAAAGGAAGAAGACAAAAACAGGAGATGAGAACATCTTATGCGAGTAACAAGCTTGGGCATTCCCTACGCGCGCAGCCTGTGCTCCTGACCAGTACAAACTCAGGCACAGCACTAGTTTTGCATGCACTTGTCCCCAGACAAGTCTGCAGCATGCAAGACACCATCCCCCACCCCGGGACGAGGCCTCTCCAAAACCCCAACCGGCTCCTGAGGCCAACTGGGGTTTTTTTATTTCTGGAGTTAGTAGCTGCATCATGCACACTGGGAAATAGTGATTAAGAAACAGTACCATTTGTAAGCTGTGAAAAAACCTCAAAGGCCAGAAACAATTTTTGAAGGTGAGGCTCAGTGAAGTAAGTCATGATTAGATGCATATTTTTCGGGGAAGAAACGACTCTATCTTTAAGGAATCATCCTTCTCAATCTCATCCTAATTACTTGACTGATTAGAGCCCAAAGGGGCAAAATTATGAGGAATCCCACATGGGCAAGTTGTATAGACTAGCCCGTGGACGTAGAATATGCTTGAAACTCTGCCTTGCATGCAGCTGTGGGCCAACGGCTGTAAGCGACAAACTGGTCAAAGATGTGGCTGCCATCACTGAGACACACGTCTCACTACTAGAAACGCAAAGTCTCTGCCTACTGATGCTGGTCGGAGGCTACCACGTCCTCACCAAAGGCAGCCCATATTCATTTAATCTAAAAGCAATTTGGATATTTAGTCCCACTAGCACAGGATATGTACATACTGACAAAAAAGAAATCCCACGCACACAGCTGGATGTGAAATGTTTTTTCTCCTCCTTATAAAATAATAATTATAATTTGGCTGTAAACTTTACACGTAGGAGGCACACTTAAAAAAAAAAAAAAAACTAAGGATAGTGGATGGTAACTGGCCTTCTGCTAAACAATTCACTGTTTGAAATTCAACTTCCCCTAAAACTCGAGGTTCAGTGCTGGGTAAAAAGGCATGCGACCAAGTCCCCAGCCTCCTCAGGCTGGACACACGACATGCCTTGGCTGAAGATAACACGTAATTAGCAGTTACACGTTTTCATGCCAACAAATCAATGATTAACAACAAGGACGATTAGAGTCTGGATGGAACCAAAACACAAGCTCTTTGCCTCTCGGATGCTGAGTCAAAAGCCACACGCACACACACCGCCCATGGCTGGGCCATACCGCTGGCCTTCGCTTGCTTGGGCCTCTCTCGTTCCTGGACCGTAGACTTTGGCAAAGATGGAGGAAGTCCCCGGGACTTGGTGGGTCTCATGTAGCCTTTCACTGGTTCTGCCATCCTGCTTTTGTCTTCCTTCTTCCCTTCTCCCAGGGCCTCTGGTTCAGGTTCTTCCATCATTTTCCCAGGTGCCTCAGAGATCCTATCTTGGGGGCCTGGGGGCTGAAGCTCCTTGCAAGAATTCACTGCTAACGTATCCACCAGCCTTGGAGGGGAGGCTTCGACTCTGCCATCTAACAAATCTGACTGGAGTGCTGGTGTTGGCAAGGAGATATCTTCCAGGTCTGTGATTTTAGAAGCCAGGCTGATTACTTCCAACTTACTCTTTTCACTTTTTGGAGGCAAAGGAGTCACATCCACCTCCTTATTCAAACTAGCGGGGCCCTTGGCCTCTCTACCCTCAGCGTTTTGGTCCTCATGGAAATGGGGCTCTTGTGCTTTGTCTCCTAGTACGTCAGGAATCTGAACTGGAGCAGAACTTTTCTCACACTCTTTCTTTTTGTTTACTGGGTATGTTGGGAAATTATTCCTATCTGCACATGCTTCTAGGCCTTTGACGTCACCTGGTCGGCTCTGGCCGTCCGCTGGCACTCCAGAAAAGCGCCCCTTCGCTAGTTCTGCGATTTCCCCTGTCGATGCACCACTGGGCGCTGACTCAGCTTCGCCTGTCACACGCCCTCCATCTGTCCCTGCTTCACTTATGATGGGATCAGCAAGCTCACCTTTATTCTTAAGACCCTTATCTCCAGGACCGCTACCCGAGTCCACGGGTGCTGTAGAAGGCAGGGCGCCTCCTCCTGGGCCTGCAGGAGGCGTAACGGCAGAGGGAGCCTTGGGTCTTTCTCGATCTGGGACTCCATCTTTGCTGCCATTATCTACCGCTAATAATTTGGAAGTATGGGCCGGAGCTGTCTCTTGCCTACTTCCTGCCAAGGTGTCTGGAAAGGAATCGCCTTCCTTTACTACTTGAAAAGCAGGAGTGGGCAGTTTTTCACAGGCTGCTGAGTCCAGAGCCTCTACAGGGACTGTCTTATTTATCACCCCTGGCCGTGTCCTGGGGCAGGTAAATGTAATATTTCTATTTTCATCCACATAGCCCATTCCTTCAATTCCGTGAACCCCTGTGGCTTCTATGGGAACATGTACTTGTGTCACATCTGTCTTACTCTCCAGAATGTGCTTCTCGGGAAAACTATTTTTAGCCTTTTTACTCTTTTCACCATTATCCCTTTTATTGGGTTTGTCAGCCACTGCAGTGTGCCCGTTGGCTGCAGCTGTCTGATGCTCCTCAGGCAGTACTGAAAGAACAAATCCTGCCCCCTGGGTTTGGTCTTGGCGGCTCACATCTGTCACCTTGGTAGCTGCTTCAGTAACAGCAGAATCCTTGACTGTGTGTGTTTTGTCCCCACCAAGAACCCCAAGCTCAAAAGAATTAACCTCCATGTTTCTACCCTTTCGGTCAACTGCTCCCGCTGTGGATGTATCTGATGCATGTGAGGGCAAAGGCTCGTGATTTATAGGAAAGGTGAGTCCTAGCTCCTTGCTCTGAAGGGGAGTGCTGCCAGTATCTCCTTTCTCTACAAAAGGTGGGCTGAGGAGTTCTTCCTTGCTCTCCATTCTAGCAGGCTGTGCGGAATAACTATTTTTAAACTTTTTGGTTTTGCCTTCGTTGTTTCTTTTTTTAGGCCTTTCAGAAATCCAGGGAGCTGCCTCACGATCCATCCAGGGACACTTTTCTTCCTTGCTCTGGTTACTGACACCCGGATGTGTGGCTATAGCTCCTCTTTCTGTTCGAGCCCCGGAAGTCTGAGTCATGCCTGACCCATTTCCCAAAGGAGCCGATGCCTGCAAGGTGCCTGCCTCGCTAGGGTCAGTGGTCTCCTTAGGTTTCCCCATCACCCCTGACTCAGGGAGATCAGCCATGATCCCTGGATGCTTTGAAGAATCCAGCTCCTCCCTCTTTTCGCCAGTAGGCGATCTTTCAGTTTGAGGGTCTGGCTCACTCGGCACTAGAACAGCTCTGCCGTCCTCCTGGCCGTGTGGCAGGAAGGGCGTCTCAGCCCTTGCTCTTCCCTTCCCAGAACCTGCTCTCACCTTCCCGGAACTTCCCCTTCCCTTCCTGCTTTTGCCATCACCTGCCATCCTCTTAAATGGTTCACTCCCCGGCCCGGGAACCTGAACCACCACCCTGTCCTGTGGCTGCTCAGAAGCTAAGATGCTCATCCCCTGTCCTTGCTGGGGAAAAGCTTCCTTGTGCAGTTCTTTAACCTGCTCAGCCCCTTTGGAGAACTCTTTCTGTTTGTCGTTCTGTAGGTTAGTCACTTTCCTTTCATCATTCCCTTCTGTCAGACTCTTTTCTAATGGACTACCTGCTGTCAAAGTGGGTATCGAATTAGGCAGCTCTTTTGCTGCCGTGGGTTTTGAAACCATCCCCACAGCCTCTTGGTCCAAGACAGGAGAGCAACCCTCTCTGGGTCTGACCTCCGAAGGAATTTCTACTTTGTGTGCAGAGACTTCTGTTGGGGGCCCCTGCAGTCTGAGCGAGCCGAGGTTCTGGATTTTATCCACAGGAGGGCTTTCACCTTGCTGCAGCGCCTTCCCATCTCGGCTCTGAGGTCCTGCCTTGTTGCCTTTGACCTCCGCCTCTGCTCTCAGCTTGGGCTGAGACTTCATTGGTTCTTCCAAAGGACACAAAGGAACACCAAGGCTTTCTGAGACAGAGCTCTCGGCTACCAGCGTGGCTGTTTTCGGGTCAATGTCACGGTCCTTTTTCAGGTCTTCTCCTGATGCCAATCCATATTCCGTGCCCACAGTGGTGGCCGGGCTGGGGAGAACATCCGATTTTTGTGGCCCAGCGGCAAAGGGACGACCTTTAGGCTCTTTTGCACTGTCATCATCCCAAGGTCCCCCAGCCCGGGGTTGAGAATATCTCTTTTGCTTTGGTTTCTTCTTTTTCTTCTTCATCATCATTGCTGTGCTTTCTATATCCCAGGCTTCCCTGCCAAGGTCTCTCTGGGGTTCAAGGACATCAACATGACTAGTTTTCCTTGGGTTCCCGGGCTCACCACAGGAAGATGAACCGGACACCCACCCCGACTCGGACAAAGAGAAGGGGCCCAGCCCGGGATCGAGAGTCTTCTGTGGAGAAGAGCCTCCCAGCAGCTCAGGAGGGACCCGGGCGGGCCTGGGCCGGGCGGGCCTACGGTCCCTGGGTCTGCACACTTGTCTGGCTTGTGTGGGGACGGTACCTGCAACACACGAGGGTGGCCAAAATTCCAAACAGAAAACTCCTTGTTACTGTGTCTTTAAACAAAAAAAGTCTCTTTAGTGACTCATTTAAGTAGTCTATTTTCACCAACCCACATACTAATTCATTTAGGAAAATAGCTTTTGCAAAAACATTTCTCACCCTTAACTGGGATTAGCAAATATTTAACAAAGATCATCATCTCGAGTAAAACCACGTTTTTTTTCCAAACATATTTCAAACTGGAGTAAAGAAATTAATCTGATCTGATATTTATATTTGTCATCAGTTTACTAGGTACACAATTCCCAATTTTGCAAAGATGGCAAGCTCCTGTCTCTTTTTGGTGATATTTATAATTAAATGAAATATGAATGATCTTAGAATTTATCATTCTAAGAGTCTGTCACCAATATTATACTAATTACTTGTCAAACTAACCAGGTCAATCCTGGGAAACAGATTTGGTTGTTTTCTAGAGCAGAAGGCTGAACTTATGCTACTGAGGAAAAAAAAAAAAGGAGAAGAGGAGGAAGAAAAGAAAAAAAGATACTGAATTAGTATTTTGGCCAGAGAAAAAGTCTCATCATTCCGGAAACAGAGCCTCCTACTCTGAAAGACAAATGTTCTGTTCCAAATGTACTTCCCCAAAGACAGAGACGTAGACACAATGTCAAGTCGGGTAACGAATTAAAATGATCGGGAGAAGCACACTTGGAAAAGTTTCAAGAGGTCAACTGGTCCAACCTCCTGCCTCCATGTCGATGCAGCGTGGGTCCGACCTCCCAGGAAGAGTCCACTAAGAGCAGGTCTAAGACAGCGCTTGTCAAGTCCGACTCAATGAAATGACTTCGGAGAATATTAAAATACTTACACAGTACCTTTTGTTTTTGTCTTTACCCCTGCAAAGTCCTCCAAATCCTACCATTCATTTATTTAACACCTCGGGTCAATTATTCCTTCTCTCAAGAAATTGCTAGGCTTCAGCATTTGTAACATTTAATTTGGCAATCAATCAGCAGTTATTTGTTGCCATCTCTTATACTATTTTATTCAATTATTATGTAAATCTTTGGTTTCAGAGTTCATGTCTGGGAACTTTTCTTGCCATACAGGCTATAACAGATAACAAGAACCCGGGCTTAAACATCCACGTGCCTTAGCATGCTGTACTCTATATACAGTAAGAACTTGATAAATCTTTATTGATATGTCGAGTCACTAGAACAACATTTTAAAAAACCCAAACATTTACTCTGCTCTTTTCTCGGTGCTAGATGGTATGCAAAGCACCAGAGACTGTAAGCGAAATAAGTCATGGGCCCTCCCCTCCAGTCCTATTCCAAACACAGTCACAGAAAAGTACGCAGAGACTCACAATCACATGTACGTTTCCAGCTTACACTAAAAAACGCGCCATCTTAACGTTCAATTAATAATCAAACTTTAAGTTAGAAAGTGTCATACGGCAGTGCCTCAACGTTGAATGTATTTAAGAATTATCTGGAAAACTTGTGAAAATGCATGTTATGATTGCGAAGGTCTGCGGTGGAGTCAAGGTGACGTATTCCCAACAAGCCACCAGGCAATGCAGCAGGGTTGACAGAACAGGGGACCAATATATTCCTCTCGAAGCTGAGTAAACTGAGATTCAGGGAACTTAAATAACCAACCTAAGACCGCACAGGACAGAACAGTGAAGAGGTGACCAGCACTAAAATTTAAGTGTCCTGAGGTGATGTAGTGATAATTTGCACGTATGTAACCAGCTGACTTTCTGCCTTGCAAGACAAAAATCTGTCTAAGAAAGAGAACTGAGCTCCTCAATGGGACTGCTGATTACCACCATCTGACCAGGAACAATGTCCACACTGCCACTGCCCAGTTTCAGCGATTTCAGAGTCTGCTGCGCTTTCCCAACTTACCCGAGGTCTCTGAAGAAAACTCCGAAGGCTGACTACCCCCTGGCTTCTTTTGCTCGAGTTTCTCCAGCACAGGCTCCTCATCTGTTGGCACGTTACACTTCTGGTCCGCGGCTGAGACCGGTTCTAAAAGTAATAATAGTAAACATGACGCGCCTTTGAGAAAAGCACAGGTTCAGTGATTTTTCCACCTTCCAGAAACTGGCAAGGGGAACGGTTTTGCAGGAATGAGGGCTGCTCCTGCCAGGGCAGCAGGAAACGGAGTGGAAGTTTTGGAAGGTGGAGTTGTGGGGTCAGGGGTGGGGGGCGGTGCTTTAGTTTTCTTTTTAAGATGGGGATAAAAAAGAAATGTTTGTATCCTGGTGGGAATGATCCAATGGAAAGGGGGGGGGGGAACTAGCGAGAGTCAAGAAAGGAGAGAACGGCTGGGGCAACATGCTTAAGCAGGTAAAAAGAGAGGGTAGCTCGTGCAAGACAGAGAGGGCAGCCTGAGGGGCAGGGAGGCAGGCGAGTCTGCGCTCACAGACACAAGAGTCAAGTAATGACTGATAGATGGTCATGGACAGTCTCTTACTGCCTCTGTTATCTATAAGGAAAACAGAAAGATCAGCAGCAAATATGGATGCAGAAGGTGCTGAAGGTTGGAGGAGGGCGAAGGTGAAAAATAATTACCTAGGAGAGTAGGAGTGTGCATGGATTTGCAAAGTACTGTCTTTATTTTACTTGGCATGCCGTTTGTCCCTGACCTTCTGGGGACTGCACCCTGGCAGACAGAAATATCGAGAGTGAGTTAAGTCCATACCTGGTGAAATCATGGAAGCAGGTGCAGCGGAATGCCCCTCATTCTGGAGAGACCCTAACTGGGAATCCCCATGTATTTCTTCCTGTGTCCGAACAGCTTCCATGTCCTTAACTGGAACTGATGTGACCTCCATTTCTGAGGGCGGGACAACACCCTTAGTCAGGGCTATCTCCGGTTCTAGAGGCAGAGGCATATCCTTGCCCAGGGCCACCTCTGTTACTGGAGATGGAGCCATGTCCTCGCCCAGGGCCACTTCTGTTACTGGAGATGGAGCCATGTCCTTGCCCAGGGCCACCTCTGTTACTGGAGATGGAGCCATGTCCTTGCCCAGGGCCACCTCTGTTACTGGAGATGGAGCCAGGTCCTTGCCTAGGGCCACCTCTGTTACTGGAGATGGAGCCAGGTCCTTGCCTAGGGCCACCTCGGTTATTGGAGATGGAGCCATGTCCTTGACCAAGGCCACCTCTGTTACTGGAGATGGAGCCATGTCCTTGCCCAGGGCCACCTCTTTTTCTTCGGATGGAGTCACATCCTTGCCCAGGGCCACCTCTATTTCTGGGAGTGGAGCCACGTCCTTGACCAGGGCCACTTCTGTTACTGGAGACGGAGCCATGTCCTTGACTGAGCCCACCTCGGTTTCTGAGGGCAAGGCCAACTCCTTAGCTGAAGACATTGCTGTAGATGATACAAAGTCCTTAGCCAGTGCCATCTCTTTTTCTGAGAGTGATACCATACCCTCGGCTGTGGCCATCTGTCTGTCTATGGGTGGTACCATGTCCTCAGCTGCGGCCACATCCATTTTTATAGGTGCTGCCCTCTCCATTTCTTTGGATAGTGTTCTGTCCTTGGCTGGGGCCTCCTCTGTTTCTGTGGGTAGCGCCACATCCTTGACTAGGGCCATGTCGGATTTGATGAATGATTCTATATCCTCTGCAAGTGCCTCATCTTCTTCGGTGGGTGGTTCCACATCTTCAGCCAATGCCACCTCCGTTTCTCTGGCTGGTGCCATGTCCTTGGCCAAGGCCACCTCCGTTTCTCTAGATAGTGCCATGTCAGCAGGATTCAATCCCATCATTACTTCCAATGTTTTTGCTGGTGCCCTCTCTTCTGCTGATGGCATTTCTACCACCTGGGCTGGCTCTAAGGGAAGGAAGTTGGGAATTTAGGATGCATCACTGTCTGCTCATAGCTCTGCATTCAAAACTTACTTTCTTAGAGCACAGGACTATCTGCCTTTTGTGACCATAACACCCTAAACATAACTCAGAAGCTGTCTTGTTAATGCATTTGTGCCTACTCTACCAGTCTCAATACTTGGAAGAACGGGACATTGAGAGAAAAAACAGTGGAGGAGAAAAGGCAAAGAAGGGAAAAAAAACACAGGTAAACAATTAGTGTCAGAAAGGGAACTTGTGGGACACCAAGAAAAAAACCCTAAAATTCTAAATCTGCACTGAATTAAAAAAAGATTTTCATTGCCCATTAACCAAAGGTCTTGTATTTCCACTACAAATTAATTCCTCTAGCTGTGAAATCAGTAATATAAGTTTAAAAACATCTGCGATGGTTCTGAAATTTTTATCTATACTGCTGTATGCTGATTTATATTGATAGTTGATACTCTAACCATTAATTGATAAAAGAGTTCTAATAATTTACCTGCCATAGGCTGCAGAGGTTGTGTGGCCTCTGGGGAAATGAAGACTCCCACTTGTGGGGCGTCTGGAGCTCCCACAGGCCACCCCTGAGGTACGCCGGCTATGGGAGCAAATGTGTCACAGGGGAACAGGCCTATATCAAAACACAAACAAACATATTTTCGAAACTTGGTCAACACTGGGGGGAGAAAAAAGGCATTTTATTTTTTTTAATAAGTCATTTTGTTTTTTACATATTTATTTTAATACTTACGTTTTATTAAGCATAGTTGGTATACAATCTTATATTGCTTATATTACTTTCAGGTGTACAACATAGTGATTCGACATTTTTTTAACTTATAATGTGATTACCCCACTAATTTGAGGAATCATCTGTCACCGTGGAAATTTATCACAAATTTTGACTATCATCCCCCCGATCCCCAATTTTTAAATAACTTTTTAAAATTACAGTTGGCATACAAGGCATTTAATATTTAAAATCAACTTTATATACTGCCATAAAGATGTCGACCTAAGGACCAATGAAAAACAAAGCAAGAAGGTTTTACATTAGAAACTGCTAATATTCTCCAGGTTTTGGCTATTTGTTAATAGACTATATCTCTGTAGTGCCACAAGTCAACATTGATTGTCTACCTTCTAGAGCATATTACAGAGATTCAAAATACCAAAGATTGAGCTCTATCTCCAACATTGAAATATATAATAAGGAACTGTGAGTCCTCATTTCCACATCTGCAAAATGAGATTAATACCTCATTTCCAACATTAGAAGACAATTTTGTGAAAACGCTTTGCAAATTATTTAGAACTAGACAGTATAAAAGGATGATTATTATGTTCTCCACTACCAGACTAGGGGTTTTAATAACCTATTGGTGGTCTGTGCCATCAAGATTATTACAATTTACCCAGAGAGACAAAATTGACATATATCAAATCATGCAAAATGTATAATATGAACTAGGTGGTGTAAGAGTTTAAAAACAACCACGAGGACCAGAATAATCACAGGAGGCTTCAGAGAAAAAGCAAGAGCAGGAAGAGATGAGAGTAGCCAATTTCAAGGATAGAGAGCCAGAAAGAGGATGAAGATGCCAACAGGACTATAAGGGACCATACGGTCAGTTCTGGGACTATAAGGTTAGTTTGATTCAAAGAGATCTTGCATACCAGTGAGGGAAAATGAGATTAAAACAATGGAAAAGGATCTGGAAAGAAATTAGCCTTGAAGAGAAAAACAATAAGCGTCTTAAGGTCTTAATCATAAAAATGAGATGATGAATATGGAACAGGGACTCAGGGTGATCAATACAACAGGTCTATTCAGAATGAATTTTAAAAGGGAGCAGGCAGTCTGTCAGGAGACTACTGAGGGGGGTCTAGGTGTGAATTGACAGGGGTCAACACTGGGAAAAAGCAGAGGGAGCAAAAAGGAAGAGAAGAAAGATGCTGTGAGAGAAGTCAACGCAATGAAACGACTCACTAACTAGTGAGCTGAAAAAAAGAGGCGGCAAAGCCAAATTCAAAGCATGAGGAGAGTAGCTGGTAGCATCAAAGTCAGCTCATTTAACATCTTTTTCCCAAGAGTCCACAGAAAAGCCTAAATTAAACATATTATTAGCCAGGACCTTTACAAATAAAGAATAATAAGCAGTTTGGAGTGGGACTTACTGATGGGGGCACTACAGGAAATCATAATATGTCACCCTAAAATATGCCTCTTTGACTGAAAAACCATTTTGAGCTGAGGGCAACAAAGCAACAGCAAACCTAGAAAAAAGCTCCCCACTTTCTGCTTAAAAAGGCAGGCCATAAATTCTTTTACTGGAGATAAACTCTTATCAGCCAGAGGGGGCGCCCGAGAGGTCTGCAAACAAACCTTACTCAGCTCCCTCCCATTCACCTTCCCAGTTTGCCTGCCTTTGAAGCCTAAAATTGCTTCACTTTGTCCTGTCATTTCTCTACAAATTTATTGTTTTTTGTCAAAGATGCTACAGAAACTGAAACTCTAAGCAACCACCCTGAGTTACTTTTCTCCTGTGTGGTGTATGCCGTATGCGTTAATAAACTATTTGTTCTTCTCTTGTTAATGTGTCATTTTGTTGAGTCCCAGGCTGAAAACGTAAGGTGTACAGCGGTAGAATGGGAGAGCTTCCCCTACAGAACCCTGACCACATTCATGTTAAAAGTTATACAAAACCAGAAATGAGGATACTACTAACTGATAACTAAGACCTTTTTCATGTTTACTATGTAATGGACATGATGTGAAGTGTTTTTACATGCTTTTATTTATTTAATCATCACAACTTTAGGGTAGGAACTAGTGTTCATCTGATAAAGAAACCAAAGTTTAGGGGGGATGCAACTTGCCCAAGGCCATGAGGTAGTAAACTTTGCAGACAGAACCTGGCCTGAGGATACAGGATTCGAGATCCCCTGAGAGGAGGTGAGCAGGGTGAGAACCCACTGAGCATTCTCTCTCATGACTGCTCTAGAAACCCTCCCGTCTCACCCAGGGCCCCTAAACATGACTTCGCCTGGTGGTTCACTTCAAAGGTGACAAGGTGACAGCCGTATTGTCTGGAGTTAAGAAAGAAGTCCAGTTAGAGAAGGCATACCGTAACTGTCTTTCAGGGGCTCATTCTGTTCTGTAAATGCTGAAGTGCTGGCTGTTCCACTGGGGAAAAAGAGCAAATCCTCAAGGCCATCATCACGGTGCACCTTAAAGGGATCTGGAATAAAGAAGGAATTCAAAACTCATTCCCAGTGAATATGAACACAAAGACAGCTCTCCTTATTACCCTATAATGAATACTGATTAATGACACATGTGTTGCCAATAGGATGTTAAACAAATTGAGATACTATGTGACTGAACATGGTGATGAATCAGTAAATATTCACTAATTCATTTGTTATGAGTTAAAAATCTATCATCTCATATTCTCTAAGATTTGATTAAGAGTCTCTAAATCAAACAGCCAACAAATATACAGAAGTAAAAGCACAACAATGCTCAAGTCTACAGACTACCAAAAGGTAAATGTACAGGTACAATTAAACTTTCAATGTATTTTTACGTAGACATTCACTTTGGGTTATTAAAAAAAAAAAAAAAAAAGACACCCAAAACAAGTTTAAAAAAAAAAAAGACATTTTCCACCTCACATGGACATCATGAAGAAAACTGCATTTCAAAGCGTCCTGAGTGAGATGGTGAACAGTGGGCATCTCGAGAGGAAAAACACGAGACTAAGGAGCTGGGATGAGGAAAGGCGCTCAAAACATCAGGTAAACTGTGTGCCTTCTTACAAGAAACAATAGCAAAGCTAGTCAGGCCAAGCAATAGCTCTGCTCTTGAAGACGACCTCAAAATTTAGCACAGGTTACCCTTAAGACTTGTAAAAACACAGCTTTCTGGGCCCTAAGAATCTGCATTGTAGTTCCTTGGTGATGCTAACGACTCACCCCCTTAAGGTACTTCGGCTGTCAGGGGAGGCTGCAGAAAAGCCCAGGCCTGGAGAGAATGTTCTTTCCTGGGGCTTGGAGGCAGCTGCACCTCCCTCTTCTAGTAAGGGGGTTTAGGATTAGGAGAGACTGGCACACTGCGGAACCAGAACAAAGACAGGGCAAACCCAGAACTTTCTGGGGGTGGAGAAGATCCCAACGCTGCTTCTTCAGAACAGCAGGGGAGCTGACTATGCGAGAGATTACACGCATGTGTCCTCCAGGTCTTCCCCAGTGAGGGGTAGAGCTGGGGCTGGCACACGGCCTCTCACTGCTTCCACTGAAGGAAAACAGGATGCTTAAAGCATGGAGGAGAATAATAACTGTTGTATGGCTGGCACATTAGGACAGGAGATTGCTAAATCACATGCAACAATAATAAGTGATTTCTACAAATTCCTGTTGTTTATTCATTACTTGATTACTGGGTATCTACAGTATGGCAGACCCTGCGTCTTCTAATGTCCCAAAGATGTACAAGGTTGAGGTTGAGAATCTTTAGCAGAGGAGTATATTTTAGTTCAAGTCAAGGAAGGTCTTTGCTCAATAAATATTTAAGCTAACACTAAAAAACTGACCGGTTAGGGAAGGGGGGAACACCTTTTTTGTCCATCTACATTCCCTCACTTAGTGATCTCATCCAATCTCACAATTTAAAATTCTACCTCTAAATTAATGACACTCATATTTATATCTCCGGCCATCTAGACCCTAATTTCCTGAATTTTATATCGAAGGGCCAGCTCTTAATGTGTAAAATACAGCCAAAATGTGGCATTATTCTCAAACTACTCCTCATACGATCTTCCCATTCGTTATGGCATTTTTTGGTAAAAAACACGGGAGTCATCCTTGACTTCTCTTTCATAACACCACACCCAATTCACCAGAAAATCTAGCTGATGTGACCTTCACAATGTCCCCCAGAATCTACTTCTGCCCTCACCTCCACT
>JAQQSQ010000942.1:0-13438 GCA_028627145.1 Eidolon dupreanum | reverse complement strand
CTGGAGTAATGGAAACATTTTGAGGAAAAGATCATTTTTACTTGTCACAACTCACTTCAATTCCAACTTTTACTGAATGGCTGCCAAAAGAAAGAAAATAGGTATATGTTTTCTTGCTTGCTTTAAAGCTGTCCAAGGATCAGTAATTCAGGACACCCGCAGAGGTCACCTCACTCTATAATAAAGACATTCTGATACTTTTGCAGTAAAACTCTTCTAGAAGGGATCCGAGAAGGATGTACCTGAAAGCTTGCTCTGCAGTGAATAGAGTTTTCATTGGCTTATTGAGCATCATTCCCTGGGAAGCCACAATGAAGAGGAAGTAACTACATTTCACATTCAGTGAAATTGGCAATTAGAGGGCAGTGTAGCAAAGTATTTTTAAAGTATCCGATCTTTGCCATCCATCTCAATCTAAAAAAAATTTCAGGTACAAATATAATCATGCTAGTTTTATGCAGAATATGATGAGCTTCATGAATAAATTATTAGAGAGACACAGAAGAAGTATAAGGGCATTAAACAAAATTATTTAATAAAGCAATAATCATGTCTGAGAGCATATCTGCTATTTGTAACAATCAGGACAATAACTGGGAGTGTTTGAGGTTAAAACACAAAGCATCAGCAACACCTTAGTAATTCACAGCACTTGACATTTTAAGGAGACTCTATTTTGCATTAACATGTACTTTTTATGACGAAACATACCACTTAGATTTGTAAATCGAAAAAGACTGACATTATAAGAACTTAGTCTTAAATCACTTTCTACATTTATTGCTCTGCTTGTGTCATCTAATGTGGTCATTTACAATTTGCTTTAACAAATAAGACCTTCTGTCAATCACTCAACTCCAGCCATACTGAGACCAAGATTGCCATCTAGTGAATCTCATTATAACATTTTGTTGTGGCCAACTTTGATTTTTTGTCTCAATGATGAAATTTGATTACTATGGTTCATATCTAGATCATTAATATTAACAAGTTTTTTAACTACCTAATAATATCTATACATAGCAAAGAAAAATTGCACTCCTGAAGAGCTTTCACAATTAAAATAGACAACATTAAAGAAACAAACATATTTGAGAGCCTCCTAAAGGCCAGTTGCTGTGCCAGGATCTTTCACACACTATTTTCTGATTTAATTTTAAAAATAACCCCATGTTGTAATTCTTACCCCCGTTTCACAAATGACAAAAATGAGGCTTAGAGAGATGGGCCTGCAGAAGGGCACCAGATAGATTAAAAGCCAGATTCATTCATTTAGCAAATATATACTGAGTGCTAATTCTGTCAAGTACTGTTCTCAGCTCTGGAACAGGAAACTAAACACAGTGCCTAGCTGCACGGAAGTTCGTTCTGTTGGGGACAGACAACAAAAAGTTATCGTGCAATATGTCATACTATGACAACTGCTACGAGGAAAAATAGAGTAGGGTAAGGAGAAGAAAGTGAAAGTGGGTTGAAGGAGCATATCTGAGAAGGGAATATGTGAGCACAGACCTCAGTGAAGCAAGTCACGTGGATAAAAAAGAGCTCATGAGAATATCCAAAGAATGGGTTGAGATGTGTCGGCCAAGTGGACCTCATAACTGATCCATGATATTCTTTCTATTACAACAAGTAAGTTACACATGTATCATCGGTGTAGCTTTTTGGTTCAGAAATCACTGTCCTCTTATAAAGCAGGACAACTGATTTGTTGAGATCTCAGAAAATCAACAGCTAACATTATCTGAGGAGTCTTGCCTCTCTCTGGTTATCAACACGCTTGTCAACTTTTGAGTGTTCTACTCTCACAGGGGCCAAAAAAAACCCTCTGTTTTTGAAGGAGTAATTACAAAACCTGAAGTGTTACTTCTTTCTCTCATTTTCTTCTTTGAGTCCTGCATTTAACAAAGGTCTATAGAATATTTGCTCTGGGCATTGGGAACATGGAGATCAAGGAATCCAGACAGTGCTCCTTAGGCCTACAGGACTTTCATGCTACTGCATCTACTCAGTGATCCTTAGAGTGGCCCCAGCCTCCCAGCTTAGAATCTGCTCCTGGTTTGTCTACAATTGCACAATCACAATCTTGGATTGTTCCTCTATGTGCCCTTTTACCAGCATGATTCCTATGTTACGTTGGTTAACCCAGCACACAGGATTAGCTGTGTGGAAATGGATGGAGTGGCTCCATATCAGATAGGACTGGAAGACCTATGGTCATAAGATATCTACTAACACTAAGTAAACCATATGGCCTGGTCTGCAAACACCTCCTCGTCCTGGGACCTCCTTCACCATGTTTCTGGGAATGAAAACATGTTAATCCAATTCACACCAAAGCTGCAATAACTGATCAGATACACTTTTCTCCTCCATGTAGCCAAGGAGGGGATTGAAGGAGGAATTAAAAGCTAAGTTCACAGACTGAATGAGGAGAGATGGCAGAGAGGGCAAAGGTACCAGACTATTTAACCTAACTTATTCTAGGACTCTCCTAAATTAAAAGTTTACGATACGAATTTTCTTTCTTTCCTCTTAATCTTTTTTTCTTTTTTAAACTTTCTTCTGGGTTATGATCTTTATGCTATAGAAGTCAGTAGGCAACAGACATATGTGCGTATATTTTTTTGATATATACATATTGGAAACCTAATAATTATGCCTGAGCTAGCCAATGTTTATGAAATTTTATGGACATCTCCTACAGCTAGCAGGCATTAATAATTTTGGATTTTCTGTTCTTCTTCTTTAACTAATATCGTTATAATTGCCTAATACTGGTATGGTAAATCCAAACAATTTCCCCATCTTTGAAACGATACCTGTATCACAGAGTCTCCATAGAATGGAATTAAACAGTGCTTTGTCAGTCAACATCCTGGCAGGGAGCACAGAGCACAAAGGAGTAAATGAAAAGAACTTAATAAAGGTAGTTGTGGCAGGCAGAATAATGTCCCCAAATATGTCCACATTTTAACTCCTAGAATCTGTGAATGTGTCACCCTACATGGCAAAAGGAATTCTGCTAGTCTGATTAAGGTTAAAGACCTTGAGATGAAGAGATTATCCTAAATTATCTGAGTGTGCCCAATTAGAAAAATGGAAGAGAGAAGAGGAGTCAGAGAGATGTGACACGAGGACTCAATCTACCGCGGCTGGTTTTGAAAGATGGAGAATGGGGCCAAAAGCCAAGGAATGCAGGCGACCTCTAGAAGCTAGAAAAGTCGAAGAAACAGAGTCTTTGCTAGAGCTTCCAGAAAGAAATGCAGCCTTACCAACACCCTGATTTTAGCCCAGTGAGACCTATGCCACATGTCTAACATACAGAACTGTAATATAACCAATCTGTGTTCTTCTAAGCCACAGAAGCTGTGCGTCTGTGCTGGCAACAGTGGGAGGCACATAACATCTCTCGGGCTGAACCGGAAGGGAAGAGAGATGTAGTCCCAGGAGAGGCCCTGGGTGACGGAGCCATGGCCTCGAGTACCAGCCTGCAGCCACCGCCAGACCACAGTGCGCACAGCAAGAGGAGGAAGGAGCACTCCACGCTCACTCTCCTCCTGCCCGCCGTCTCCTGCTGGTGCTTCCCGACCGGAAGTGAGAGGGTAAGGGAGTTGGTGACGTGGTCCTAACAGGCTCCGAGTAGGACAAAGACGGGTGAGAGTGGATCCAGCAGGACAAACGGAACACCCAGCACGGTGCACACAAAGACACATGGTCGTCTTTCCCAGCCAGGCAACCCACCCCACCACCCTGGGATGTCAGCGGCTCTAGGTTTTTGTTATTGTTGTTTTCCAGCTATTTTATGCAACTGTGGTTTTCCAGCTGTTTTTGTACATAATAGGAGACTTGAGTGCTAATATTCTCTGGGAAATGTACCCAATTCAAAAGACTCCAAGCTCTGTGAAAGGGAGTTCAGGGGAAAGCACACTACGCTTAATGAGTGAGCCGACAAGGACCAGGAGAGGCTTGGAGGCAATCCAAGTGTGCTCTGGTGTGCGTCTCGAATATCTTCGCTTATGTCTGAGTTCCCCTAGATGCATGAGGTTAAAAGCAGGCAGGCTTTCACTATTCAGATTGAGAGTAACCAACAATGTCATGGTTTAGCAAAAGGAAGAACTCTATGTCTAGATAGCTCATGTGTCTTTGGAGGACTAAAAGGAGGAAACAAAGTTTTATTGTGCTTTAACCCAATAAGCTAAGCACTTTCACAATGATTATGTCATTCTAGTTTCCCAAATGACCTTTTCAGGTAGGTATTAATGGCCCCTCTAGAGAAGAGGGAAATGAAACGCAAACACGGAAAATAACTTAGTCGGAGCTGGCATGTGATAGAACCCGAATGTGACCTCGATCCTTCCTATTCCAAGTCCATTTCCTGTCCACTATAACGTGGTCCAGCACGGCCCTACATTATGGCTTTGTGACTTGATAGACCTACTAAATGCTGCAAGGTTTTCTATTCCTGCAATCTGATTAATTTCACCAATGGGCTATGCTTAATATAGCCCACTGCTACCCTGCAACACCAAGACACTCTCTGTGAAGATCGACAACACAGCTGGTCAATTAAAATGGAAGTAAGCTTACTTTCATAAGCAAGCATGGTGAATGTGTGTCTACAGCATCGAGTCAGCACAGAAAAAAAAAAAATATCAAGAATATCTAATGCGGATTCACAACCACTATCAACGATGGCCCTTACCGTAACCAAACCCATTTTGTTCCATAGGATATAGTTAGTAAGCCATGTATTGTATAAATGCTCCATCCATCCATCCATCCATTCTATTATTTTTTTTTTTTAAATGACAGAGCGCATGGTCTAAAGTGCTTGAAGATAAGTGCTTTACCTAATATAGCCAACGGAAGTACTGGACAATGCTCCAAGGGGATTTAAATCACAATACAGAATTTATTTTATTATTATCTTTTACCTTTTTATACAAATAGTACACTAAGTGTACAATGAAATGATTTTTTATATATGTACACACCATGCAATCACGACTTAGATCAAGAAATTTCCATCACCCTAGAGCATTTCCTCTCATGGCCCCTAACAGACTGCCACACAGTCCCTTCCCCTCCAACCCCTGCCATTCTGGTGCCTCTCTCCATCTCTGTCTTCTCTTGACCTGCACCATCTCTTGACTATCGTGAGATAACACAGAATTCACTCTTTTGTGCCTGGCTTCTTTTGCTCAGCACACAGTCAGTTGGATTTATTCATATTGTTACATGTATCAGTTCATTCTATTTTTTTGTGTGATTTTTATGAGTTCATTCTTAATACTGTGTGGAAACTATACCATTGCTGGTTTTAGTTTTTAGCTCCTTCTCCTATTGGTGGACACCTAGGTTGTTTCCAGTGGGTAGCAATTTTGAGTAAAGCTGCTATGACATCCTTGTCCAAGTCTTTGTTTGGACACTGTCTTCATTTCCCTTGAACAAATCCCTAGCAGTGGAACTGGGGAGTCACAGCATAGCTGTTCAACCTACAAAAAAAATAAATAAAAACCAAAAAATCTGCCAGTTTTCTGAAGAGGTTGTATCAATTTACACTTTAGCAACAATGTGTGACATTCAGTTGTTCCATATCCTGACCAAACTGTGGCACTGACAGATGTTTTAATTTTAGACATTCTGGTAAGGATGTCGCAGTATCTCATTGTTTTTCATTTGCATTTTTATGATGAGTAAGGACGCTGAATTTTTTCATGTGTTCTTTGCCATTCCAATATCCCCTTTTGTGAAGTGCCTGTACAAATCTTTTATCATTTTTAACAGGTGTCTGTATTTTTTCTCATTTACAGAACTTTTTTTAAACTCTGTATACAAGTCCTTTGCTGGATTTATGTATTGTAAATATCTTCACCTAATCTGTGGCTTAGCTCTTCATTCTATTAACTATGTCTTTTGATGATCAGAAGTTCTTAATTTTAGTGACATCTAGTCTATCGTTTTTTTTTTTTTCTTGCGGTTAGTGATTTTTGTGTCTTATTTCAGAAATCTTTGCTCCCCCCAAGGTCATGAAGACATTCCTTGTGCACAGAACTTCTTAAATGTTCTACTGGAGGAGACCTTCAAATGCCAGCAATTTCAGCCTCTTGCCTCCTACCAAGTTTTCCTCTAAACCAACGAAGACAGATGAGCTTCCTTCCCTTTAAAGATCTTGAGAGAAACCACCTTGACAAATCTCCTTCAGTAATCTGTTCCGGTGCTTTAAAACCCTTCCTATCAGGATGTTTTTTCTTTATATCGACTGGAAATTACAATCCTGTTCATGTGATGGATTTATAATGTCTTTAATCTTCACATTAAAAACGAATTTAAAACATTTTTAGCTCATAATGCCCTTCTGTTCTGAGTACAGTTGTTGTAATGGCTTTTGTTTTATCGTATTTTTTTTAATGTTAGCTTTTCCTTTTGTTTGATATACTAAAAGGAAGTAACATGATTTAATTGTTTAAAACAATTATGTAAATTGTTGGTTATTATTAGGAATATTGAGGTCCTGGTGGACACTGGGGTAGGGGTTGGGAGGGAGAGAAGACAGCTTTGTTCAGAAACATCCTAGGGAATTCAGATTATAGGGGCGGAATGGTCCCTTTGCACGCCACCCCTCTGTAAAGCACCTGCTTGTATCCTCCTTGCAGATAGAAAAAGTCTTAATTGAGTAAAATGTGTTAAGTCCTTACTAGCTCTGGGCATTTTTAAAATAAGGGGTCTGATATTGTTGATATAGCAAATCATTATCATATGTTAACATTTTACAGCTACTCAGATATTAGAGTCATGCAACTTTCCTTTTTAAGATGCTAATCAACTTTGCTCAAAACAAAAGGGAGCAGGGGAAATATGTACTGAGATTTGGCTCCCGTGTTCTTGGCAATCAGTTTATAACTGAGTATCATGTCTACCATTTCCCTGTACCTTAAACCAGCCACTCGCAGAAATTGGAAGTAAAAAAGACCAATGGTATTCCTGTTGATGAAAGACTGCTTCATTTTTATTATCTTCATCCCTAAGAGACAAGGACACAAGAGAGAAAGCAAAATATCATAGGAAAGTAGATGAAACTTTGAGTTCAGAAATCACAATGAAGTCGGAAAGGTCTTTTAAAAAGGTCTTGTAAATCCAGCTGTGTCAAGTTAGGGTTAGGCTGACCCAGCAGGAACAAAAAATCCGAAGATACTTTTTCTTTCTTCCCTTTCCTTCTCATAAGTCTGGAGGTTCCCAACTCTGGGCTGCTGTGTAAGGTCTTCTCCATGAAGTCCGCAAGATAGGACCCAAGGGTGTGGCCAGCATCCTCAAGGTCTGAGGCAGTATCCAAGTTCACGGAAGCAGGAAGGAACGTGAAATGAAGAAGGTGGGCAAACTCCAGTTCTTCCCTAGCAAAAGCTCCCAGAAACTGCCAAAGAACACTTCTATTTCATCCCCTTGGCCAAAACTTAAGCACCTTGAACACAAAAAGAGCTGCTAGAAAATAAAGCCTTTACTTGGGGCAGCCATGCCCAGCTAAAAAACCTGTTAATATTAAAGAAAAGAAGAAGGAGCACAGTGGGGAAACCTGGCCAGCTCTGCTCCACCAGCCAAACCATGCTACAAAGTAAAAACAAACACCATCTTCCTGTTGCCCCAGACAAATATCAAAGCCCTTGAGATAACCTACAAGGTCTTGCACTGTCTGTCTCCTGGCCACCTCTCCAGTGTGTCATCTTCTGTCACTCCCAACCCTCCCCCCATGCTTCAGTCATACTACACTCTTCAGTACATTAAAGAAGTGAGTTTTTTTCCACTTTCCAAGTTCTTAGGAAACCCTTTTCCCTCTTTGCCTCTTCCATGTCACTTGAGTCCCTCTTCTTCATCTTTTAAAAGCCCGATGAGGTCATTTCTCTTGGGACACTAACTTTCCTGAGTAGTTTTCCTTGCTTGACGGGCCTGTAGTACAATATCATAAGGTTCATTCCACAAGTGACTTTTTAATGTCTTTCCCACCCATTCATCTGAGAAATCTAAAAAAGTAGGGACTTCATATTTTGTTCATCATCACCTACCGGGTACCTAGCACAGTATTTTTATTTTTTAGGTAAAATTTACATGTAGTAAAATGTATAGACCTTAAGAATACAATCTGATGAGCTTGAGAAGTGTGTTCGCTCATGTCATCCATACCCCGGTCACATACAGAACATTTCCATCCCCCAAGAAATTCCCTCATGTCCTCTGCCAACCAACTCCCCTACCCCCACTCCTTAGAGTTACTTTATTTTCTACCACCATAGATTGGTTTTGCCTGTTTTTGTACTTCATATAAATGAAATCATATAGTGCATGGGCTTTTGGCTCTGGCTTTTCACTCAACATGATGTCTACAAGTTTCAATCTTGTTACTATGTAAGTAACTGAGCTGTTTACGCTTTGAAAATATCATGAATAAAATTGCTATGAATATTCATGTACAAGTATTTGTGTGCCGTGTTTTCATTTCTCTTGGAACTACCTGGGAGTAGAATTTCTAATTCACTGGGCGAGCATATATTTAACTTTATGTTTACCAGTATGTTTAAGTTTGAGATGCTGCCAACAGCTTTCTGAAAGTGGCTGTACCATTTTCAATTCCCACTGTAAGTGTTCTGGATGCCTCACATTCTCACCGGTTTGGTGTTGCCAATCTTTTTAAAGTTTTACCTATTCTTGGAGTATGAAGTTGTACCTCACTGTGGTTCTAATTTATATTTCCCAAATGAAACTAGGTATATATTTTATATGATTATTGATCATTTCAATACCTTTTAAAAATAAAATGTCTGTTCAGGTCTTTGCCAACTTAAAAAGTTAGGTTGTCCTTTTTCATTGATTTGCATGACCTCTTTATATGTTCTGAATACAAGTCATTTTTCAGATATATGCATTGTACATATTTCTCTCAGTCTGTGCAAACAGTTTTTAACAATAAGAATTTAATAAATGTATTTTGAATTAAGTGGAAAGGATGGAAGTGACTTGGGGTTGGAGGCGGGGTGGTGTGAAATTAATTCATTTGGACAAGCTATGCCTTTGCCCAGGTAACTTCCATTTGCTGTCATACTCACTCTGCTCTTCTGATATCTATTCATAGATGACTAATACTTTTTTATATATCTCTTCAGCCATTTCACTTGTATTATCACAGGGGGCCCGGCGTACCCCTAAGTTATTTGAGAAAAGAAATATATACTTTTCCTTACCTTATTAAAATAACATGATGGTGGACTTACAGAGGAAACTTGAGGAGTATTCTGGATTGGTTCTGGCGATTGCTTCAAATCTTAATATGTTCTGATTATGACATGTAAACTATATATGAAAACCAGTGTTCTACCCTTAGATTGTAAAAATTGATTTCTTTGCTAAAACAAGTAAAACAATTACTTTTGGTTTTTGTAGAAATAAAAATTGTATGTATTTAAGGGATATGACATGTTTTGATATACGTATATGATTGTGAAATTTGAAATGATTACCAAAATCAAACTAATTAACATACCCATCACATCTCATAGTTATCATTTTTTGGTGTGTGTGTGTGTGTGTGTGTGTGTGTGTGTGTGTGTGTGCCAAGAACACTTGAGACTTAGCAAATTTCAAGTACACAATACATTATCACTTGCTGTAGTCGCCATGCTGTACATTTGGTCTCCAGGACTCATTTATCTTGTAACTGTACCCCTGAATCAATATCTCTTCCTTTTCCCCAACCCTGGGCCTCTGGTAACCACCATTCTACTCTGTCACTATGAGTTCAACTTTTTTTTTTTTTAAAGATTGCACATAAAACTGAGATCATGCTATATTGTGTGTGTGTGTGTGTGTGTGTGTGTGTGTATGTGTCTGGCTTATTTCATTTAGCAAAATGTCCTCCAGGTTCATCACGTTGTCACACATGGCAGGATTTCTTCCTTTTTTTAAGACTGAATGATATCTCATTGTGCATGTGTACACATACACACACATGTGCATGCCATCTTTTCTTTATCCATTCATATCTACCAACAGACACTTAGGTTGTCTCTACATCATTACTACCGTGAATAACGCTGCAATGAACATGGGAGTACAGATATCTGGTTGAGAAAGTGATTTTATTTCCTTTAGAGATATACCCAGAAGCAGGACCGCTGGATCAAAAGTTACTTTCTTATACATATCAAGAACCAGACGAAAGAGTGGTGTGTGTCAAGCCTTATCGCACCTTAAAAGCTCCAATCATACGGTAGCTTAAGACACTACACTGAAATGCAATGTAGTGGAGAAGACATTGTGTATATTACCATATTAAAAAACAGCCTACAACAGAGGGGAGAAAAATATAAAACCGGAAGACCTGAATCAGTGCAGCTGGAAGGCCTAATGCCAGTGATTCATTAGAAGTTGATGCAGCTCATGTACGAACCTGAATATTTATACTGACACTGAAGAGTTCAGAAAGTATCATTTTAAGCAGAAAATTAGGAACATTTGCTAACCAGCTGACCAAGTGAGAAAATGAGGTTCTTTGAATACTCCCTCTCCTTCATCCACTTTATCCAGTTCATCACCGAGTGCAGTATGTACTAAAAATCTCTCAAACTGACTACTCTTTTCCACTCCCACTGATACTGCTGTACTTCTGACCCTCATCAGCTCTCACCAGTAGAAGAATAAAAACATTCTATTAATTTTTAACCTAGTCCCTTTTTGCTTATTCCCATTCCTCATGATTCTATTAAACGAAGCCCAAGTCAAATGAAGCTCATCATCATCTGACAGGTCCCTAAAGGTGAGCATGTCCTAAATCTGGAAACCTGTGAATATGTCACCTTCCACGGCAAAAAGGAATTTGCAGGCACTTCGTGATGAAGGTGAAGGGGAAGATTATCCTGGATTATCCAGGAGGGTCCAATGTCATTGCAAGGGTCCTTTCAAGAAGGAGGCAGGAGTGTCAGAGTAGGAAGGAGCGATTGAAGATGCCATACTGCTCGCTTTCAAGATGGTGGAAGGGACCATGAGTCAAGGAATATGTGTCCTTTAGAAGTTGGAGAAGACAAAGAAATAGATTCTTCCCTAGAGCCTTTAGAATAAAAGTAGCCTGGACAACCCCTTGATTTTAGCCTGTAAAAATTATTTTGGACTTCTAACCCCCAGAACTCTAAGATAATTAAGTTGTTTTAAACCACTACACAGGCATGCATTGTTTTATTGCACTTAGCTTTATTGAGCTTCACAGATGCTTTGTGTTTTCCAAACTGAAGGCAAGACCTCTCACCAGCAAAAAGATGACGATTTGCTTTATTGCGATGCTTTATCGGGATACTTGCTTTATTGTGGAAGTCTGGAACCAAACCTGCAATATCTTCGAGGTACGCCTGCATCTGTGGTAACCTGTTACAGTGGTGACAGGAAACTAAGACAACAGTATCACGTGCCTTCACTTTATAAACCCAGCTGCAGCTATGTGCTGTAGCTATGTGCGACACGTGTCATGCAGTTTGATGAAATCTCGTTCAACGCTGTGGCATGTTTGGACCGTAAGGCCTTTGAGGGCAGTCCCTAGTGCCCGCATTCTAGTACGTACTCAAAAATATTTGGTGAATTAATCACGGGAGGACTCCAGGCCTCTACGCATGGTGTTCCCTCCGTCTAGAATGCCTTTCTCTTATTCACCTGGTTCATTCCTGCTCAGTCTTCAAACACACAGGCATACCTCGGAGATAGCGCGGGTTCTGTTCAGACCACTGTAATGAAGTGGGTATCGCAATAAAGTGATTCGTGATCTTTTTGCTGAGGCGGGGTCTGGGAAGGGAGGGGCTGTTTTACCTTCATTTTCTAAAAAATGCAATACCTGTGAAGTGCAGTAAAGTGAAGCACAACAAAACAAGGTGCGCCTGCACGAACTGTTTCCAGGTTCCCCCATGGAATTGCTGGGTCTTCTATTCTTCTCCAGCACCATTCCTCTCTCCACCTCGTAATTATTTGTGTGCACGTCTGACTACGCCACAAGTTTGCGAGGGCAAAAACATTTCCTTCCTCCATGTGCTCAGCATGTCTAACGCAGAGCCTGGCCTAACAAATGCCCGATGCGAGAATGCCTTCCACACACCCCACATCGTGGACGGTGAGGACAGGGGTTGACCAGTCCTGCAATCTCCCATCTGGGTCATACTGGCGAGTTATATAACTTCCCCAGGCTCAGAAGCCCTATCTACAGGTTGGGGATATTATGTGCAATACGGAGCTGCTTTAAGAATCACAGGAGAAAGGGCCAAGAAAGCACATGGCACGCGTGTCTGACACAGTAAGTTTAAAGTAAATGTCATTAGACATTTTGTCACTAGCAGAAGATATTAAAGAATATATTAAAGAATTACTATATTAAAGATATTAAAAAAGATATTAAAGAATGCAGGGTGAGTTTGTTTTATTTTGTCCTTTAGGCTCCACGTGTGAGATCATATTTTGACGGTTGCCAGATGGGAGGGGGATTGGGGAAGGTGGATGAAAAGGGGAAGGGATTAAGAAGTACAAATTGGTAGTTGCAAAATAGTCATGGGGATGTAAAGTACAGGATAAGGAAAATAGTAATATTGTAATAACTATTGCACAGTGTCAGATGGGTGCTAGACTTATCAGGGTGATCACTTCATAAGTTATATAACTGTCTAATCACTATGTTGTACACCTGAAACTAATATAATATTGTATGTCAACTGTAATTGAAAAACAAAAAAAAATAATTTAAAGGAATAAAAGTAGAGAATGCAGGGCAAGCTAGGGTAATAATGTATCAAATGGGAGAACCAAATGTGTCAACGGAGGTCATCAACTTGTCACGAGATGTATGTGCCCCTATGGGCACAGGCTGACTTCGCTCTCAGGCATCAAGCACCCCACAGCATGGGAGTCTCAGAACCCCAAATTCCAAGGGGGAAGTGTAACCTCATGACATTCGTGTTCTCTCTCGATCTAAAAAAAACAGTTCCAAATATATTTATTCTGCGAAACACTTCTTTTCTCCCAAGCTCAGCTAGGTGTGATTTTTACATGATCACTTTGGCTAATAAATATGCATACATACAGTGACCAGTTGAAAACTACTTAACCAAGTCTGACACTGATAGGAAGATAATTCATCTTTGAAAACTTGTAGGCATTTCTGACCATGTATTTACCGAGTCTCTTTATCTCTTTATAATGGTTAAGAGACTGGAAGCTGGATCCAGCTGCCTGGCTGGACTCCATAGTTTCTGACACTTAAATTCTCTATGTCACAGTGTCCTCATCGGTAAAAGGGAGATAACAATAGCACTAACCTTTCAGGGTTTTAGTAAGAATTACATGAGGCAATAAACAAAGCTTATAGGAAAATGCCTCATACATTTAGGTGCTCATTAAATGTTAGCTATTACTATTATTA
>JAQQSQ010000941.1:0-13439 GCA_028627145.1 Eidolon dupreanum | reverse complement strand
TCTCTGTTCGCTGAAGAGTCCCATCCATTCACTAACGAGCTCTTGTCCCTCAAAAGCTGTCCCTGAGTCTGAGGTCAGGTTCAGAATGCACACGGAAGCGCCGGACGGTCACAGTGTGAGGACGGTTCACCGTGGAGCAGGCCCCCAGGTCACATGGACCCCTGCGTGATGACCTGAACTGGACGGACCATAGATCCTAGAGCAGGAGGGCCTGCCGCGGACAGCGAAGGGGTCTGACACGGGTCCCCGGGCCCCAGGGGTAGTGCTGGGATCGGGTCTCGTCCAGGCCTCCATCTTTTGTCCCCTTGGTTGCCACCATCCTGCCGCCCCTCAAGCCCCTCGTTCCCTGTCACATACACGCAGGGTCATAAGTCAACAGAAGTTTCATGACTTGCCTTACTCTCAGGGGCAAATGGTAAGAGAGCAAAAACAATAGAAGCGGAAGTCACCAGAAACCAGACGGCTGAGCCCCAGGCTCCACACCGGAGGGGCCTCAGAAGCGGCTGGGGCTAAGGCCGAGTCTGGGGGGCGGGAAGGGCGGGCTGGGGAGTCCCCCTTCCTGGAGCCCTTCTCTGCATAACTGAGCATCACTGCCCGTCAGCTTCCTGAGAAGAAACGTCCGTGACCTTCACCTTGAGTCAGAAGGTTCACGTTAACTGGAAATACTCCTTCTGAAGAAAATCTGCACGGCCAGAGTCTCCAGAATTCAAATCAGCGATGTATTCAGGGGCCTCCCGACTTTTACAGTGTCAAAAATCTTTATCATCTCTAACCCGAAGGATCTAGACAGCCAGCGGGAACTACCCGCCTCCTGTCTTCACCGGACTGAGGGTGAATGCTCTCTTTAATTCACTTATGTATGTGACTGACTCGCAATTATTATTATTTTTTTTTGGCATTAGTAAATAACAGCACTGGGTAATCCACAAGAAGTTTTTGTTTTGCAGTGAATATGGGAAAACTCCCTTTGACACTGAATTTACCCATGGTTTATGTTTTCTATGCAGCAAAGCCAACCTTGGCTCTATGGCTCTGTTCTCAGGGGGTTAGCTCTGTTCTCCCTCGGCAGCAGGGGAGTGCTAAGGGCTGGGAGGCTGCAGACACCTGGCCAGGAGGAAGGACTAGTTCGCCCACTGCCTCGGGACAGTGGCCGTGACTCTGCTTCCCACACGTGCCTTACAAGCGCCAATAACTTCACTTGATGGAATGGAATAAAAGCAACGGCCTCTATAGTTCTGCTAACTCAGCAAGAATCTTCGCGTATCAAAGTAAGAGCCAAAATGAGTCAATAGAGAGTGGTTTAACTGAAAAGTCTTTTGTCACGAGCATCAGCAGTAAACGGTGTGGTTATCAGGCCTTGACACAAGGCCACGGGCTGTTGCACAAAGTGGGAAGCAAGCGGTGCCCTGTGAGCACCCCTGATAATATTCACAACGGTGCTCGCTCCTCCTGCAAGATCCAAATTCCACCTGTCGGTGTCACCTACTTGCCGACAGACCCCTTGCTAAATAAATGCTGATTCCACGGATGTGAGCCTAGAGGCGCTGAAGGCATTTACTGGGGTACTCTCACAGCGGTTAGGGGTGCAATGCTCAGTTTCAGAGATGGGGAAACGACGCTGGCAGGACCTCTTCTGGGGAAAATCGACTGGGAAATAAAGCGAAATGGATTTTGAACAGACGGCATTAGTTCGTCCCAGTTGCTCTTCATATTAGCTCTGAGCACGTGCGGTAAACACTCGGTTTATCAGGATACTCGGGTGCCATCCTGAGAACCGACGGCTGATCCTAGAGCCACGGAGTGTCTGCGGGATTTGGAAGAAACAAAAAGGGTGCCTCTGTGTGGCTCTCTTTTCTACCGTTTTACAAAGTGTGGCTGTGACTTTGTAAAATAATGATGTCAATACATTAAACTATTTTTTTTTAATACTAGGCCACAGGGCTTTCATAAAGTGATCCAGTCCCACCCAGAGCCTCGGAAAAGGCAGGAGACATGGTGGTTTGTCAGGCAGCCCCCTCCAAATGCGACACGGCCTGCAAACCTAGCCACGTCCCACGGTGGGGACACACAGCAAAACAGGGCCACCCTGCAGGGCAGTGGTGTGGGGAGGGAGATCAATGACAAAGAAATGCCGAGGTTGCGTCAAGTGACGCCCCAGTCCATGCAGTGTGTCCTCGGTTGGGGATGGTGGGCCGTGGGTGGGACACCTGACCCTGTTAAGAGCGTGACCGCTCCGCCTGTCCCGGGCCAGGATCCCAGCTCCACCTGCCGGCCGTGTGTCGCAGCTAACTCAGTCCCCTCCTGCCCGCCTGCTCCAGTTCCTTCCGCTGCAGCGTGAGGCGAGCCCCCTGGGAAGCGTTGCTGTGGGACTTGAACTGAAAATGGATGTTAAGTACTTTGCAAAATGGCTGGTACTTAGGAAAAGTGAATGCAAAAGTATGTCATGACGTAAGCTAGTTAGTTACTTCTGGTCACCAGTGATTTCTATTTCTATACGTTATGACACCTTTCGAACTTTCGGCAACACACATGTACTGCTTTTCTGAGATCGGTTTTGCTGAAGGTGAGTGTACACAAAATGACGAAGCCTGGAGCGAGCGAGTGGGACGAGAAGACGCTGGACAGGGAGGCAGCTAAAGGGTCGATATTTCCACTCGCTCGTGTCCTACGTGAAGGGACCGAGACCCAGAGAGCCGCCTCCACAGCAAGGAAAGGGGGCGGGGGTCGTGACAATGGCAGGCGTCACAGTGACTTCTGAGGGTTCTGGCTGGGGACTCGGAAGACTGGGCGCCAGACGTGTCGCTTTGGGACACATGCAAGTGGGTTTCATCTCTGAGCAGGTTACAGTCTGAACCCAAAGCCGTATGTGGGGGCTGGGCCAGGAACAAAGGCCCGGGAGGAGAGGGCATGGCATGAAAAGATGAAGCTGCGCTGGACGAACTTGTCCAAGTTCAAAGAATACTGTGGTGGGAAATGCCAGGGCTGAGCGAGGGGCAGCCGAGACGAGAAGGGGGAAGGAATTGTCACTGAGGAACAGGGACATTTGGGTAAAAGCCAACCCTTGGTTTCCAGCCGAGAGCCACTGTCAAGTCTGCAATCCTGGAGGGAGGTCAGGAAAAATGAACTTGGGGCAAGAAACCAAAGGTCCTTTGGGTGCAAATGGGAAGAAGGCGCCAGCGATTAAGAAAGTGTTCTCTGGGCTGGGGACGCTGGACGTCGGAAGCCCGTATTCAAGACATTACACTGGGAATAAAGTGAGAAGCTATTCGATGACAGGTCGGAGAGATGGCGGAGCAAAGCGAAGGCTGACCCGGGATAAAGGATTCATGAATATGTGAAAGGACAAGGAAGAGGTAGGAGGGAGAGACTGATGCTTTGGGGAGGCAGGAAATAAACTCGGAGTCAGCGTTCTCAGGAGGCGGAAGAGCAAGAGACGGAGGCGAAGCCGGAATCTCCAGCGTCGGATTCTCCAGACGTCGCTCCCTCTCGATGCCTTGAACGTTTGGGGTTGAAGTACTCCGGAGTCCGGGCAAGTCTGATTCTATTTACACGGACCTGAAGTTCCACTTGCACTCACTTCTCATTTTGCAGAAACGACTGATGGCAAAGTGCGTTCGGGGACCTCTTACTCCCCACGCACTGCCGTTTGAACATCGCCGCGGCTCTCAGTGCCGCTGTCCTTAGATCAGGACTACCTGGGTCGCTCTTTGCTTGGTGCTGTTTTCCCTGATGGTCAAAGGACAGGGAGGGAGGGCCCACGTGTGCTCCTGTAACCTGTGTCCCAACGACCTGTCCAGTGCCAAACACACAGCAGGAGCCCAGCAAATCCTGGTCGACTCAGCGAAGGAAGGAAGGGACAGTGAGTGGCGTCTCCCACGGAAAGAGACTGCACTCGGGAGCCCGCTCTGCATTTGCATCCTTCTCCGTGGGAGCATCAGGCAGTTTAGCAGGCACGTCACCTCTTCCAACACCTTTCAGCACTGAGTAAATGACTTCCGATCTTTCTGGACTGCGTTTCCAGTACCTTAAAAACATCACACCCTGCCCAGAGCTGTCGTCAAAGCTCGTTGAAGACTCTGTCCCCGAGTGCCGATTAGAGTAAATTTAACTCGAGAGTAACGTCGCATGCAACATGGTGCCACTGTCCGCAATGCGCTTCTAGGCGTGAAGTGAGGATAATGGTAAGGGGGTGTTTCGAGGGTAATTAAGATCGTAAATCACTTATAATAGCGGAGTCTGATGCGTTTATTAAGTGCGAGTATTATTCCATTCTTTACTTCCTCTAAAAGTTCAGTTTCCAACTTGGGAAAATATTTTGGGTGTAACGCGGTTAGGTTACTAAGTAGGCTTACGTTTTTGTAGCTTTTCCATCTAAAACCGAGCTACTGAGCCAGAGCGGAAAAGCCCCAGGTGACACAGGACAGACATGCACCCCACAAACGTCTGCGGATTGATTGAGGAAACAATGTTTTAAGTTGAAAAGTAGCCTCTCGGCCATCATTTCGATTCACCCTCACATCGGCTTTGTGAGATGGGCGCTGCTCCCCCATTTTACAGATGAGACATCGAAGGCTCGGGGGGAGAAGCGACTCGCCTGGCACCACCTGGCACCTGCGATGTGAACCCCAGCTTTCTGATGCCCGAATCCAGTCATTTCTCTCGTCTGTCACTGATTCTGACTCTTTCTTTCTTTCTTTTTTTTTTTTCCCCCCCATCAGGAAGTGATGAGCAGAAGGCCTGGACAGAATGGCTCCTGATCGTGCTTACGGTAGTCATCTGCTTCCTGTTCATCTTCTCGCTCGTCTGTAGGACGTAGGTATTCTTTACACTTGGGTGTTCTCGGCGGGGTCTCTGTGAATCTTTACTCTCTTGCTGTGACTCCACTAAGGTTCTTGCTTTCAGACGGAGTGGATGGCACTTGTGTGTCATCGGGACAGCTGTCTCCAGGTGAGTGTTGACCAAATCAAAGAGTGAGAAACACCAGCAGGAGACTCACAGAAGCTGGACAGAGCGCAGCTCCGCCCCTGGCCGCCACACGCCCCTTCCTGCCGGCTCCTTTCTGGGAGGCTTTTCACATTCGTGCCTGTTGCCTTCCTTGTCCCACCTCTCACACTCGGCTGTCTTTGCTGTCACCATCACACACCTTTTACTTCTCCGCTAAGAGAAGGCGGCTCACTGAAATCCCTATCATTCCTCCCCGTTACGAACCCCGGTTACGAGGTGCCGACTCCTACCCTGGCCATTTGGTCGTCTGTCCCCGAGTGGCAGAATCGGGCCCCACTGAGAGCCTGCGAATGGCTGCATGAGCCGTCGTGCTCACCCGTCGGCACTCAGCAAGGCAGTGCCGTGGAGGAGGCCTCACGTCCTGCCTCAGCCCTCGCGTAGTTGCGGCTTTGATTTTAATCCGCCTCGCTGTCTCAAATGTGATATTCGGATCGCATCTCTGCGTCGGGGTTGGCAGTTCGGAGAGGAAAGAGGAAATGCAGAAGGGGAAGGAGTGCTAGCCAGCCTGGAAGGAACGGTGGGCCACGCACGGACCCCCCGCTTTCAGAAGCGAGGCCTGGTGACACGCGCCAACGTGGAGTGATTACCATTTTGTCTTCCTCGGATGACCTTGGATGACCCGGGAGCCACGCCAGAGCCTCGCAGCACCCGAGGTCACCAGCGAGCAGCACCATGTCGATCTGGAAATCTCGCTCAATGAAGATTCAGACATATAGAAGAGCGGGAATAAACTGGGTCTAGTTTTAGGGTGACGTTCAAGGACAGGGAGGGATGCCTGTGCCACCTGACTCCCTCCTTTTCTCTAGTTTCAGATGTCCCTTATGGGCCATGTTGTTCCCGCCTGTTCCAGCACCGAAAAACCACATCAAGGATTTCATCGTAACCATGAACTACGAGGTAACACTGACGCTTCTTCCCGTGCGTCCTCTCTGCCCGGGGCTGGGTCCCAGGGTTCTGCCATCGGGCTCCTGGTCCCATGTCACAAGGCAGGGTCTGTGCCCGGGAACCCAGGAGCTTTTCTGTCATCCTGCTCTTGGGCTGGTTGTTTCGTTATGTATTGGAAAGGTCTTACTCAATTTTGAGTGTCCTCTGCAGCCGGACTTGAATTTGAATTTTCTATCAGCCATTTCTTAACTGACCTTGGCAAGTCTTTCAACTGACACGAGCCTTACTTCCTTTCTTGTAGAGCAGGGGTCCCTAACCCCTGGGCTGTGGACTGGTATGGGCCCATGGCCTATTAGGAACCAGGCTGCATAGCAGGAGGTGAGCGGTGGGTGGGTGGGCGAGCGAGCGAAGCTCCATCTGTATTTACAGCCACTCCCCAGCACCAGCATCACTGCCTCAGCTCCACCTCAGGTCACCAGGCATTAGATGCTCATGGGAGCACCAGTCCCTGGTGTCAAACAGGTTGAGGACCGCTGCTGTAGAGTATGGGACGGAGATGAGATGGTCCAATATCTTGTTTAGCTTTTACTCTAAGAATCCATGTTTCTGCACATGGGTATCCTAATCAGTAAGGTTTCTTAGAGAAACTTTTGTTAGCTCCTTAGTATAAAGAACCATAGAGAAGGCAAACGATTTCCCCAAACACGCATTTTCTTAGGCCTTTTTCAGCATTCAGAGCACTTTGGCTAACCGAGTGTTCATTCACCTATGGCTGTCCAATTGTTCTAGTGTCATTTATTAAAAAAAAATCACTTTCTCCAGTGAATTGGCTTTACGTCTTTGTCAAAAATCAGTTGCTCCCGTATGTGCATGGATCTCTTTCTTGACTATGCATTTTTACTGATTTATTTGTCCATCTTTATGCCAACAACATACTGTCTTAATTACTTTAGCTTTATTGTAAATCTGGAGACCAAGTAGTATGAGGCTTCCAAATATAATTTTTTTCAGGGTTGTTTTTCTTATTTTAGATCCTTTCCATTTCCATACAAATTTTAGAGACAGTTTATTAATTTCTACTAAAAAAAAAAAAAAGGCCACGGGCTCTAGATCGGGACTGTGTGGTATCACAGGCCGACGTGAGGAGCGGCATCCTCACAAAGACGAACACAACCTATCACTCTGTTTCTTTCGGTTTCCTTCAGTTTCCCTCAGCAATGTTTCGTGAGTTTCAGTGTACCGTTATGGCATATTGCTTGTCAAATCTGCCCTTAAATTGAACGGTTATTTAGATTAGGGATCAGCAGACTTTTTCTATAAAGAGTCCGATGGTAACTATTTGAGGGTCAAATGGTTTAGCCACTATTTGACGGCTGCCACTGCGTGGTGGAAGCAGCCACAGACAATATGCAAATGAACGTGCTTGGCTCTGTTCCAATAAAACTTTATTTATACAAACAGGCAACAAGCCAGGGTTGTCCCCCAGGCTGCAGTTTGCAGACCCCTGATGTAGAGCAAGCAATTTTCTTAACAAATTTTGTTTTCTCTCCAATAAGCCACTCATTGGATGAACCAACTAGTGATTGGTTGGACAGGAAAGGGTCAGCAAACTCTTACTGAAATGCATCATTTCACTAAGCTGTGCTGTGACTGTTTCTTTGGAGTTGGCTGCTTAGGGGCTTCGTACGATTACAGACAATGACAGTTGCTAAGCTGGTGAGGCTGCCCTACCTTGGTCCCACCCTTGCGTTACCAGGGGACCAGCCCGCTCGCTCTCGTCAACCGTAGCTCCTCTGGAGGGACAGAAGCCCCAGCGTGAAATCCCGCTGTGCTTCATCTGAGCTGTGCTGTCAACTGTCCTCGCGTGAGCCTGCTCACCCCTGAGAAGCTGCGTTTGCTCTAAGCAGCTGGCTGAAGCCATTTGTCCTGCCTCGTAATGGAACATCTTAATACTGGTGTCTGATTTCCCTGCACAGCCCCCGAAGTCTGCCTTGAGTACCCCGAGGTCGGTGGAAGAAACTGGCTTAAGGGCTTATTGTAGAAGCTTGTGGTTTGTTGTTAATTAAAATCAAGTCTTGTGTGCAAACTAACAATGTGGGGCACACAGGCTGGTCTCAGAATCACCAAGATTAGCGTGGAGCTCAGCCCGCCAGGCTCCGGGGGACGCACGCTGCCTTCCCCTGCTGCAGAGTCACGCGAAAACTGGAGTGCGGGCGTGGGAGGCAGGAAGCAGGTGGAACTGGGAAGAGGGGCAGCCACCGTGGCCGTCGGTCCTACGGCCTCGTCCCCGGCCCTGGCCTGGGAGAACAGCGCAGGGCCTCGGCCCCCGCCTCCAAAGGCAAACCTGCCCAACCCTTTTTGGGGGGCCCCTGCTATATAAGGGGACCGTTCGTGCTGTTGCCAGTGATGGGCAGGGTTCGGCGAGTGGGAACGAAAACGCTTTGCCCCTAAGCGTGGCCAGTGCCATCCCAGAGGTCTCGTGGCTTTCCGCTTGTCCACACCTGAGTTTAGAGACTGTAACATTCGGGTGACAGCTACTGGGTGGTGGGGGTGCGGAGGGAGGGAGGAATAAGTTGGCCTTTAGCGATAAAAAGAAGGCTTAGCGTAAAAACTCTCATCCTGATTTCTAAAGACTGGATTCCAGCCGTCCTTTGTAACCAGGGAGGGTACCTTCCAAAATCGTGTGGCCCACGGACGAGTTGGGGTACGTGAGGCGGAGGCCAGGCCTGCCGTGTCTGGCACGGCGCACCCCGCAGGCAGCTCAGTGTCAAATGAGTGACGGGGGAGAGGAATCTGGGCCCTCATAGGCAGCGCTATTTTTTTTTTTTGTTGCAAATTTTCTAAGGAATATCGGCATTAGTTATAATGGCCCAAATTGGACCTAACACGTGTAAACTGTGGATGGAATAGGATGGAGCTATTAAAAATGGTGCAGCCAAGGAACAGATAACAATAGGATTCAAAATATTATATGGTGCTACGCAGAAAGCAATCACTTTATGAAGCTATTTATCCATTCGACTTAATGTAACTGTAAATAAAGATAACTTTACATGCAGAAAAGGGGGGTGAGGAGAAACAGTGGGGGGGATGGTTTACGGGTATTTATTATAGGTTTATGGGTATTTTTTTGGTCATCTTCCCACTTTATTTTCCGCATTGTCTTCAGTGAACATTTACTATTTTTGGACGCAAAATAGACTTAAAACCAATTGTAAAGAAATTTAAAGAAACAAGGCATTCTCTAAAAGATACCTAAGGGAGGATGTTCTGTTTTGCAGAAATCCGGTTCTGGTGAAACGGAAGTCGAGGTGATAAGTTACGTGGAGGGGCAGGAGCTCGAGGTCCTGGACGATTTCGTGTTTTGACGATCACTGCGAGGCAGCTCGCCCTCGCCCCACAGGGACGAGGCCTGCTTCCCGGCCCAGTGTGCAGGGTCCACTGAACGCCGTCCGGCCACCGTGACGAGGCTCCCCAAGTCCTGTCCTGCACGTCCGAATCTCCCCCCTCGCTTCGGTGACTGACGGCTCTGGCCTCTGCCGTGTCTCTCCTCCGCGCTCCGCAGGGTGGCACATCCTCGCCGGCCCGTCTTTGAGGTTCTCAAACGTTTCTGTGCAGGAGACGGCGTTGGAAGCTAACGTCGGCCGTGTCGACTTCTGGCGGCGCCAGTGTGACAGTTAAGCTGCCGATGGCAAAACTTGGCTAAAATCTCAGGAAGAAAGCACTTTGCGGCGGCCTGGCGTGGGTCGTGAACTTGGATTCAAGACTGTCTTTCCTAGGACAAGTGGGAGCCAAGGTGACTGTTTTTTCCCTTCCTGAGTTTCTTGGATACAGGGAGAGAGAGACAGAGACAGAGAGAGAGAGAGAGAGAGAGAGAGAGAGAGAGAGAGAGAGAGAGAGAGAGAGGGAGAGGGAGAGAGAGGGAGGGAGAGAGAGAGATTATCTCAAGCTCCACGGGCCTGATGCGCTTAGCATCATTTGAGGCAAACTCATTTAAAAACATAAAGAACTAATCACTCTGAGCCAAAAGAGAGGGCAGGATTTTATTTGAAGATCGTATTCTTGATGGCAACCTGGATATTCAGGGAACATACTGAAGGCTTTGGGCAGAATTGGGTTGTGACAGGGTCACTGGACCACAACTAACCTTCCTAAGAGGCTTTGGCCGGCAAAGACTTCGGAGCAAGCGGCTGGGCATCTGGCCGAGCAGGTTGGGGTGGGCCCCACCCTCAGGCTTGGTGGCGGTCCCCAAGCCAGCCCATCGATCACCCCTCCCAGACAGGAAGTCCTCCTGCAGGCACCCTGCTGCGTGGGCGAGTGTCTGGACCAGGTGACGGGTGACGGGTGACGGGTGACAGGCAGGACCGGGTACAGTGTGTCCTGGCAGAGAAGGGGCAGGAAGAGCAGGCAGCTCCTGTGGGGACTCATACAGGGCTGCCTGCAGGTGGCTGTCGGGGGAGGGGAGCACAGGGCAGGGGCGGGGTCACAGGCTGAGACCCCCGCGATGGTGGCACACTCTTACATGCTCTGTGGAGTTGGCTCGGTCAGTTTCGACTCACGGACGGGGCGAGCGGACAACCAGGTCCTCCCAGGGCCGTTGTCCCGCTGCCCCGTCCCCAGGCCCAGCGGGCAGGCGGGCCCAGGACGGCAGGTGACGGCTTTCCCGTCCGTCATCATTGCTCCACGTGTCATGAACTGAATGTTTGTGTCCCCCCATTCATGTGGACGCCCCGCCCTCCGATGTGGTCGCACCAGGAGGTGGGCTTTGGGGGTCACTAGGTCCTGAGGGTGCCGCCTTCAGGAACCCCGGGGAGGCTGCCTCCCCCGCTGGGAGGTGCAGGTCGGCATTCTGCCACCAGGAGGAGGGTCCCCGCCGGCACCTGGCCAGGCGGCCACCCCGATTCTGGACTTCCAGCCTCCAGAGCTGTGAGAAATAAACGTCCGTTGTTTCTAAGTGACCCGGCGTGGCGCTGTTACCCCGGCCCCAGCTCGGACACGGTGCGGGGGGCCACATCGGACGCTGCGTGTGTCGTCGGGACCCTGACGAGCCCACACGGCCGGCGTCACACGGCCGGCGTCACACGGCCGGCGTCACACGGCCGGCGTCACACGGCCGGCGTCACACGCCCGTTTTACAGACGTGTCGCTGAGGCTGAGGTATCAAGGGACGGGGAGTGGCCCAGGGAGGAGGGGACCAGGCCCCGGCAAGCCTGGCACTGTGCGCATGCAGGAGTCCCCGGAGGGGCGTCACCTGCAGACCACGGGTCACCCTCGGGTCCCCGTCTGCCCGCGGGCGTGCGGGGTGGAGGCCGCCGCTCTGCCTCTCCCCACGTCCCGTCCCGGGTGGTGCCGCTGCTCTCCTGAGCACACTCGCAGGGTTAAGTGACAGAAACGTCCGGCCCAGACACTGTCCCCTCTGGCCACTGTCCCCTCTGGCCACCGCTCCCTGTCTGGTCGCCGGAGCTGGGACACGCAGGGGCGCGGACGCTGCTGCGTCTGCCTCGGAGAAGCCGCCCCAGGGCGCCCAGCTGTCTGGGTGGTGTGGCGCTCGCTTCCGGGCCACCCCGGACCTCAGCGGCCAGCCATCCCCTGGGGACCGAGCCGGTGCCCCCGACCGGCTCTCAGCACGGCGGGGGGGGTGGGTCACGGGGTAGCCGTGGGGCTCCCCATGGATTATGACCCTGCTCTTCTGCACTGCTCAGCTTGGGGGACTCACACGCCGGCTTTGGGGACCCACAACCCCTGTCTCCTCCTCCTCTGTGACGCTTTCCCATGTGGAGTTCGGTTGATCTGCCCCCAGGGTCTGCTCTGAGCCTCGTCCCCTCAGGCCACCACGGGGCAGGGTCACCCATCCATTGGATGTGCGCCCACTGGGCGTGCTCCTGAACCACAGGCCTCGGGGAAATGCTCCTTTTACTCTGCAGCATCCGGGACAGTGTGGCAGGCGTAAGGATAAGGCTTATCGGCCTCTGAGCCCCGTCGCCCTGGCCCGGCTCCCGGGGCACGGCCGCCCGACGCTGTCTGGCAGAGACGCGGGGCCCACGTGACCTTACCGGGAGGGGGCGGGGCCTTAGGAGAAGGCGACACACGGGAGGTGGCCGGAGACACGTGCCCGCCCCGCTGCCTGGCCTGGCCCTCAATCTGCTGACGACGTGGCCACGTGGGACAAACACGTGGCCGTGTAGAAGGAGCTGGCCCTCAGGAGCGGCACGTTTTGAGGGGCCACTGGCCTCGTCACGGCCAGACCGTGCGAGCACGCACGTGACGGTGAACCCCGCGTCAGCAGGCCAACGGGGCCCTGGCTCCCGGCCTCCCGCCAGCATGGGGGGGCGCGCCTTCCTCCCCCAGGCTGGCCACAGGCTCCCAACATACAGCGGCTCCCCAAGCACCCCTTCCCATGGGGGTTCAGCCCAGTCTCTTTCTTTGCCGTTTGGAATTTGGGGGCCACACAGGGGTGGGATGGGCTGGCCGACAGCTGGACCACATGTGTCTGGATGAAATGCCCCAGGCGGGGAGCTGTGGGCGCAGCGGGGGAGGGTCCGTGGGTGCAGGGAGCGCCCCATTAAAATGCAGCTGCCCGCAGGGTGAGACTGGTGTGTGTCAGGACCATCTGCCGGCGGAATTAATAGACCCCAGGTGCTAATTGGCTAAAGGAAAAAGTAGGTATCTGGGAGCGAGAACCGAACCAAAACAACCTTTTTTTTACAGATGGCACAGGCAGAGGTGAAAACCCTAATTAGAACGGGACTTAGTGTGAGCCCAAGGATCTTGTGACAATCACTGTGTAGCTGTTCCTGCTTCCGCGTCCTATGAGTCAAGTTCTAGGGCACGGACTTCTTGAAAACCATTCCCGTTTTTAGACTATTATATTGAACCAAGACCCACCTGTTTCGCCTGTTTCCCTCAGCTTTAGGGAACAGGCGTGAATGTAAATGAGGCTCCGAAGGAGAAATGTTTAACGTCGAGGGCGGCGGATCGTCTAAGTCTGCAGACCGAACAGGAGTGCATTTCTCATCCCCGCTAAAGATTCCCCTCGTCGCCACGGGCGTCTTTATTACCTCTCCACTAGGACTGGTGCAGTAGCCTCTCAACTGACCTCCTCGCTGCCTGCATTTCCTTCCTTTGAAGGATTTATGTAAAAGGCACATGTCACCCCCAGGTCCAAAACCCTTACATAACCCACCACCTTCAAACAAAACCCCCTCCTGTGCCTGTCCGGCCACTTCTCCAAGGAGGTGAACCCACTAACTAAGCACCACGCATCTGCGTGCTTCCATCCTCCACGCCTCTGCTTAAGCTTCCTCTGCCGGAAAAAGCTGCTTCAGTCTGTTTTCATCTTGTTGACATTTTCCCCACCAAGCCCGGGCTCTCTGGCACAGGAAGTCTCCCTCCACGTCCCCAGACACCTTCCCCTCGATTCTGTTCTATCGCTGTATCAGTTAACGTTTTTCCATCTTATTTAAAGTATAAACGCTCAGAGGTCAAGGACAGTTGATCTCTGTGGACTTAACAACCGAGTAGGAACCGATCGAAATTAGCCAGGCAACGAC
>JAQQSQ010000940.1:0-13445 GCA_028627145.1 Eidolon dupreanum | reverse complement strand
AAATGCATAATCTTATTAGTGAATAAGAGTCCATATTTTTCCTCATTTTAGCAAACATACAAATTTCTTAGGAATAAATGTACTCAGCCTTCACTACTATTAGCTGGAAACCAGATCCAGCTCATCCTCCAAGAGCCTTAGACCAGGTGGGAAGCAGAACAGAGCTGGGAGAGCGATCCCATCAGACCTCTGGAATCGAAGGCTGGAGCTGGAGGTCAGCCCCAGAAGACTGTGCCTTAAAGAAACCCTCCGCATTTCATGGATGGGACCTGGGGGGTGGGGACCCCCAGTTATTTAAAAACTGGTCTCACAGAGACAAGCACGTCAGGAGTCTAATTTTTCAATCACACAAAATAGTGTAGAAGTATAGTCCTCTTCTCTAATCTGCTTCAGGATTTTCGTGAGACTGAAGTATAATGTAGAAAAAGTCATCTTAAATTATAAAACTCCAAATGATAATTATTTCTATTAGAATTATTAGAATCAACATCAACTGGGGAAAAAAATCAGTCTCTTTTTTAATCTTCCAGCCCTTTAGTGAGTATTTTTGATGAGGCTGATTTTAAGGCAGGAGTCAATAATAATAAAAACATTGAAGACAAAGCATTCACCAGGACCCTCTCCCACGCAGCACCCCGCACCCATGGAGAAGTCAGGGACCATCGGCGTTTGGTTTTACAGATGACAGCACTGAGATTCAATCAGGCTTTGAACATCACTAAGTAAGACTTAATAAGAAGCCAAATCTCCTGTCTTTCATCTGCCCACACTGCCCGCATGTGACATTATCAGACACAATTACATTTCATTGGCTCGGTGTGGAGAAAAGAAACCCTTTCTTAGCACTACCTGCAAGCATCTGCAGAGGGGCACCGTCCTGGCCATCTCGGCCTCCCGGCCACAGTGGGGCAGGAGCAGGACTGGCCTGGCACCCCTGGGAGTGTCGCTTCCCCTCAGGCACCACGGTCCTCTGCATTCATATGTGAGTTATCTCCACTCACATATGAACATAAACTTTGCATATACTCAGTTCATGTTTACTGAATAAATCTAGCATTTTGAGGCTAGGGGTAATTGCAAACATTTTTCCTATGATTTTGTTATACTTGAGAAATCACTTAAAGGACATCAGATGTATGACTCACATCTGTGCCTTCGAGACTAATTTTCTCATCAACAAAGTAAGGATAACTTATGGCGAGAGGCTTTGAATAGAGAGTGCTAAGGATGAGCCAAGCAAGCATCATTGCCATTGTTCTCCTCTGCCTTTGTCTTGTTATCTCAGAGTCTAATGTTAGATGGGTTTTTTATTGGGAAAAAAAAAGAGAAAGAAGTCTACAAGTTGTCAAGACAGAATCCATTCCTTTAAGCCTTATTACTGTAGAATGCAATTTTGATTCACATTATTGGGAGCAAACAGCACAGACTGAAAGCTCTCCTTTAATCGTTCGATTCATCACAATGTTCCTTCAGAGAGCAGCCAATAATACCGTTCACATGCAGCACCTGCAGAGAAAATCCGAAAGCTCATTTGCTCCTTCTTCATTTCAGTAGAGAGTTCAGCTTTCCTTGTGAAAAACAATCTTTTCCAACTTTTCTTTGACAAGCACCCTCCAGTTGGACTAGGGCGAGGCGAGTGAGTGCTCCCTGCCCCGACTGCACCTGCCTCAAACATCACGTCTCCGGCAACCGCCCCACCGTCTTCAGCCAGGTGCCAGCGCAGTGCTCATTAGCGTTAGTTGCCGTTACCATTGCCAAGCTCCCCTCACGCCGCTCTGCGTCTCAGCGTCTGACACAGACCTCCAGCTGTTGCTCAAGCGTGCCTAGAGGTTTCGTTTGAGAAGGATGATGAGGGTGGCAGCACCCAGGTTTTCTATTTCAAAATTAATAAAAATATGATATTTAAAAACTGGTTTAGCTATTCCTAATTCTATCTACATGACCTTGCAAGAAGATGATTTTATGTCACTCATTCACACACTTCTAGATTTTATAGGCCTTAAGATAAAGGTGAGTATTTTTTAATTTCAAATTATATAAAAACTAAATAATATTCAGATTTGGAATGTCTATGACTTTGGGATATATGGATCACAGATCATTCTCAGAATATCACACAAACTATTTGGTTAATTAATATAGATTTGAAATGGCAGATTGTAAAAAAAAAAAAAAAGATACATTCTATGAAAAGCATTTATAAAGACTATAATTTGTATATGTTAATATTAAAAGTTCACATCTCTTGTTATTCCTCAATTGCATTATGAAGATCAGAAGAGTAGCTTTCATAAAGACACAGAAGTTTTTGGATATTTGTTAATTTTAGAAATATAAATTTTCCAAAACATATCTCATGTTCCTTAAGCATCTGTTTTAACTTCTTGTGAAGAAAGTGGTTTAGACATAGAAAGGACATAAAAAAGAATCTGCCCAGCAGGTTGCAAGTCATTGTAGACATAAAAAGTATAAAGAAAAGTGTCTATTCTGTTCCTATTTCAGTCCCTCTGCCATCTGATCTGACTTTCTTCAGCAAAAATTTCTTGGTGTCTACTTGAATTTTACATAAAAAGTCATTTCCTTCTGCTATTCTTTCCTCTTCTCCCAGGCCGGTGTACATACCAAGTAACAATCAAAACCCTCTCCTAACGGGAAGGATTTAATTTTTTGGAAAACATGTGGGGAAGGTGGTACAGAGCAGACGTTTACAAAACAAAAACAAGCCTTCTTCAAGAGATAATACATCTACAGATTTAAACAAATGTAAACAAATTTTAAACAAAACGGGCAACAAAAATGCCACTGAATTTGCCCGATGACTCCGGTAAAGGCGCACATGTCCTGGGAAGCGGAGGACAACCGTTCTCATCACAAGCGCTGTAAGACAGGTGTGGGCCAGCATCTCGGGGCGGTGTATATTGCTCATTATTTATTCACGGTCAGCAGGGGATGGAGAGTGAACCACCCCCACCCCCCGCCCGGACCTCAGATGGTTGGAAATGTCAAGGAGGCGTTCCGGTTCTCATGAACAGGGAATGAAGAATTACAGATGGTTTCTACTCCTGACACAGAGAGAGTGAAAGGTCAAGAGCACAAAAGTACTACAGTAAGAGCAACTACGACCCTCTCGCTCACTTTGATGTTAAGGTCAAGCCATTTAAGTAAAAGAAGATACTCCTTTTATCCTGCTCCCATGGGGACCCACACTTGCAACGCGCCCTGCCTGACGCTTGAGATTTTTCTGTTACCCTGACCTCACCCAATGTGTCTTACGAATCTAAAGACAAAATATCTTAAATAAAATATTAGCAAATAGAATCCAGCAATATGTGAAAGGCTTCTCTGAAATTCCACGGGGAAAGGAATGTCTTTTCAGTAAATGGCATGTAATTCATGTGGGGCAAAAAAGAAACTTGACCCACAAAATACAAGAGTTAATTTGAGATGACAGACCTAAATGTGAAGGCTAAAACAATCGGGTGCCTACGGAGACGATCAGAGACTGTCATGAGCTGGGACTGAGAGAGATTCATTGAACAGCATATAAAAATCATTAACCACATCACAAAAAAAAGATAAGAAACCTTTGTTGCACTTAAGAACTTCTGTTCGTTTTAAGACACTATTAAAAAAGTGAAAAAGAAAGTCACAATTTAGGAGAAAATGTTTATAATACATATATCCTAAAAGGCTTGCTTCTAAGATATAAAAAGGACTTCTACAAAGCAATAAGACATAAAATATCATTTTAAAAATGGTTAAAAACGTGAAAAAACACATCTAAAAGGGGATATCATAACTATTAATGAACATACAAAAATGTGCTTAACACCGTTCAGTCAAAAAGGTGCTTAACACCGTTCAGTCATCACAGAAATGCAAATTAAAATCACAATGAAATACTAATACACACCCAACAGAATGGATAAAATGAAAGGGACCGTCAACATCAAAGTCAGAAATGGTTTGGAGCAACTGGAACGCCGGTGAGTGCACACTGTCCGGCCTGTCCTCCTGGGGACCCCTGGCTACCATCTGTCCAAACCCAGCTTTTCTAAAACGTCCCCATGGAACAGCCTGGGAAAGGTCACCTCGCTCCAGAGCAAACCGCAGGCGTGCTTAGTGTCTAATGTAAAGCACCCAGGCCTCCTAAGCTCAGAATCCCTCTCTCAGACGGCCAACCAGGGGAGGTCGGGGGCCACCTGCCCTCTTCACTCTGCCCCGCAGAGGCCGGGAGTGGGGGGCCGGGAGGACAGTGCCGAGACGCTACGCCACTGCCCTGGAAGACGGCCTTCATCGCTGCCCCGCGGGCCGTGCGGCTGAACGTGGCGGGCGACGCATCGACTCGCAGCGAGGTGAGACTGCAGGTCCCTGGCAGTTCTCGGCAACACGTACTTAGAAGAACGTTTTGTTGGTACCTTAAAGCTAACTGTCACTGCCACGTCCACTGGGGTTTGTACCCCCCCAAAAAGAACTCTCCTGTGCACCAAAGGACGAACACAAAAACGCTCATGGCGGCTTCACTCGAAAGGTGCCAAACTGTAAACAACCAAAACATCTGCCGACACAGAAGCATGAACTGTAAACAATCAAAACGTCTGCCGACACAGAGAATGAACGGCAGTGTGGTCACACAGCGAGGCGCCGCCCAGCGAGCAAAGGGAACGGCTGAGCGGGTAAGAACAGGGGTCTCTCGCAGGCTCAGGGAGTGAAACGCATCTTACACAAAAGAGGAGACACTCTGTGGTCCCCAGTAAGTAAAGTTTAAAAGGAAACCAGCCCAATGTGTGCCGACTGCGCTCTGGAGTCCCCGCACGCTGGAATGGTCCATGCTGCGCCGGGTGGCGACCTCCCAGTGTGTGCGTGTGTAAGCATCACGTGACTGGAGAGTCTGGATCCGTGTATTTCATGTTGGAAATATCTCAAGTTTTAAAAATCCAAAATGCAAAATGAATGAATGAGAATGCAAAGCATCCCCTTAACACCCTTCCTCGCCCGCCTGACAACCTGCAAGCGACAGGCCTGTGAGGAGGGGGAGGCTCGCACGCCCGACGGAAGAGCGAGTCGACAGGCTGGCAACGTCCCCATCGCGGAAGCACACGTGCGCAGCCCCGCACCCCGACGCCCTTGTCTGCGGATCCGCCACACAGGAAACGACGCACGGGAAGGGTCACCTACTGCTGCACTGTTAGTAAGAACCAGAAAAAGCCTGGCGATGACCTGAAGGTCCCTCTAGGAGGAATCCAGTTAGGTCACCTGCCAGCTTCATGCGGCAAAACGCCCCCCGCACCCCACAGTGTGTGGACACGTGGAGGAAGCTCCAGGATAAATAGCTCCATGAGAAAAACAAAGCTCAAAGCACCACAGATAAACGTGGTACTCGCATTTAAGGAAAGAACTACACGAGGACCTTCTAGCTGCCTACTTGCATAGAGAAACAGAGCAACGCAGAAGAACTGGTTACCTGCGTGAAGATGGCGTGGGGCGGGAGGGGGGGATCAAGACCCTCAGTGTGTGTTTTGTAACCTTACTCCGAATGTGTTACCTGTTCAAAAAACTAAATTAAATTTCAAAACATGGTGCTGGCCCAGATGGCTACATAAATTAAAAATAAAATGAAATTAGATCCCTTTCTCCTATGAAAAAAAATCAAACTCATAGACAGCAAACTTTAAATTTTAAAAGGAAATGTAGGAGAACATTTTAATAACATCAGAGAAAAGAATAATTTCTTCAAAATATACAGAAATGAATCCAACATGAAGGAAAATGCTGCATTAAATTTAAAACATAGAAAAAAGGCAACATAAATAAATTGAAAAGAAAACCACAGACTGAGACATTTGCAATATAAATAAACTGCAAAGTATTTTTATAGAGTTCATAAAGAGTTCCGTCAAACCAATAAAAAATAGATGAACTAGCCAGAGAAAAACAGGCCAAAAAAAAAGAAATGAACAAGCAATTCAGAAAGAAAAAAAAAAGTTGAATAACCAATAAACACTTGGGGAAAGGGACAACGGTGATAATAATCTGAGAAATGCAAGATAAAACCAAGTGAGACCCAGACGACACCTGTCAGACAGGTAAAAGTTTAAACTAGGAAAACCGGAAACAATGCCTAGGATGTGGGGAATGGAATCCTGATCCCGGGTAAAATGCCACCGACAGCTCTGGGCAACTTGACAGAACTGGCGAAGTTGCAGTCGCCGTAACTTCCGGCCCAGCGATTCGTGAAGCTGATGTCCGGGGGGGGGCGGGGAGTGGGGGGTGAGGGACAGACAGTAGCTAACGAGCGCGCAGGGTCCCGGCTGTTTATCAGCCCAGCGCAGAGACGAGAACACGGAGCGGCGAGGCAGGTGCCTTGGGGTCAGCGCGGGGTCTGAGACAGGACTCAGGGGGACAGGCCGGGGAGCAGGGGCCTGAGCGAAGGAACAGGAAAGTCGGCGAGGGTCTGGAAGAGCCACTGGATGGAAGATGGAGGACGCCGGTGCAGAGCTGAGCAAGTCTTGGACCTTGCAATGTGCCCTCCTCCTGGTCCCCTGGGAGTTCACACACGTCACCGTGGCCCCCGCCCTGGCCGAGTCCTCCTTCCACATCTACCTACCGAACCCTTACACACGTGAATGCCTGTAGGAGAAGAGACCCACCCCCCAAGCACACTCAGAACTAGAGATTTAATTCAGCAGAAACACCAAACATCATCCCACAGGCAGCGGAAAAGAGAAAGGGGAATCGCAGTCTGGAATTTACTCTAACGAAACAATCTCCCCATGTGAGGGGAGGGAAATTGGAGCGGAAACGCCAAGAGTGGGCTCGCTGACGTCCAGGCTGTCTCCGCCACCCCCACGCCTGCCCCAGACGCGAACCCTGAGGCCAGGGAAGGGCTCGAGAAACCAGCCGAGGCCACGTCCGCCATCGTCGCTGGGCCTCGGAGTTTTCCAGAGGTTGGCAGCAAAGACCCTCAGCACGGCTGCTTAAAACACGAAGCACTTCTGGGAGACCCTCCAGCCTCAAGCGGCTATTTCAAATCTCTTAAAATCAGCAAATGTAGCAACCGGGGGAAGCAGCCCCACCCCCCGTTCACTGTCCACTTTGGGCTGATGCGTCAGAAAGTTAATCACAGCAGCATCTGCCTGACACTTGCTGGACCCTGGTGGTCAATGCGGCTGTCGACGCCCAACAGACGGAAGAGCTCACGACCACCCAGCCAGCCGCGGGACCCTTAAAGACGTGTTTGTGCCCAGGAACCAAGAGCACGTCTTCCGCATCCTGCCTTCAAGTCAGGGCCGCCCCGCGAATCACGGTTTGTTGCATCTGTCCCAGACTGCCACAGTCCTCCAAACCTCTGATTCTGCAAAATGTCCATTCTGTCAGTTTCCTCACAGGATATTGTCAGAGTTCTTTGGAAACAGTCATTTCCTGATCAATTAATGTGAAATGAAAGTTGGTGAAGGTAAAATGTAGTAGAGAAGACATTGGGAATGTGTCTGCAACAGAGTCACAGGCCTGTCCGACTTGGGCAAGGCCTCTCCCAGTGGGGTGCCCAACGCCGTCTGCATCCGGGGTGGCGCAGCCCACTTCTCTCCCTCTGGCGGCCATCAGAAGACGGGCACAGTCGTGACAGGGTCTAGTCTGCAATGCCCTGTGAATTAGGGGTTCACAAGTGCAGCTTTCAGCAGGAAGCTGCGAGAATCACAAAAGGCGGATGGGTTCCGTGTTAGGGCTCTGAGGCATCAGGATTAAACCTTTACAAGTTTGGGGTGGAGGGAATCCCTCCCTCCCTCCCTCCTTTCCTCCCCTTTTCTCTCCTTCCCTCTTTTTCAGTAAACGCTTCTTAGCTGCTAGCCAGGGGCCTGGCACTGCGCTAGGTGCTGAGTACTGGGTGACGGCCCCGGTGGGCTCCATCCTGGCCCCCCACCTGGCCCGTGGGGGTTCTCCTAGCAACACCTTGGCCTGTCGGGCTGGGTGAGGGGCCGTGAGGAGAGCCACTCTATGTTTATTTCCAGAACCAAAGAGAAAATACCTACATCACAGTCCTTTTGTCAACAGGAAAAAGCTGACAACTGCTATCTTTCCTTAAGATATTTTCTTTTTGAAAAGCAGGTGAAGAAATATTTGAATGAGCAACAAAGGAGCAAAGTGGATCAGCTGACAGGTTCTGCACAGCGGGGCAGGCCTGGCCCACGTGAGCAACCCAGGGTTCGCTTTGCCTGGAGTAGCTGGCTGGGCGCAGGGCTCCGGGGCAGGAGAGATTTGAAACAGCTCAGGAAATATTTATGCCCCTGAGACAGCCACTACTAATAAAGAAGGAAGGATGCCATCAAACTAAGTATTTCTGAGCCTGGAAGGTCCTGGAGAATACCATAAACAAATGAAAAAGAAAACATGATCCTAACGTGAGAAAACTGAAACAAACGAGCACGCAGGCAGCCTTACCCGGCTGCGGCAACCGAAAAGCCCACATGAATCACTGAAAGGTCTCAGACACGGAACCTTCCCTAAAAACACTTTTTGCCTTATTCTAAAGCTCCCGTGAAAGCACACACGAGCCTGCAGCTGCCAACAGCAGGGGCTGGAAAGCCACGTGGCCAGTGGCCGGGGAGGTCGGCGGAATCTGGATCCCAGGATGCTCGAACGGTGCGTGCACAGAGTCGGTCAAGTCCACGGCGAGAAGCAGGAAGCCACCCAGAGTCCAGAACCGGAGTCGGGGGCCCAGCTCTGGGGGCCCAGGAACCCAAAGACACCGAAACCTCTCCCACCTCAAGGAACTAACAAAGTCCACACCACTGCATGAGAAGTGTGTACAGCCCCGAGTTTAAAACCAAACAGGATAGAGACCCCAGGCGGAAGGTTGCATTCATACGTATGAATGAAGGACAACGGAGGATTTGTTTTTCATTCTGTTTAACTTTTTGTTTTTGCCTTCAGAAAAGTAGGATTGCTCTAAATAAAAAAAAAAAAAAAAGTAAATAAATAAATAAAACTCATGCCTAAATGTTTTTTTCCTTCTAATACGCTTAACTAGAAATGCAAATGATTTTACACTGGACAGATAGGAAACCATCAAGTTCATATTTCATTCCCAAGATCTCTACCAAAGTTATCAAAAACTCAAACAGTCATTGCTTTATGCACACGCCCATCAAGAGCCGCATTATTTACATCTTCGATCATTTCAAAAGCTGAATGCAAACGCTTCCCCCCGCTGCTCCACCTGGCGGGTCATGGTGGCCATGGCAGTTCCCACTGCACCAGAGAGAAACCTTTATCGGTGTAATAATTAATGGCATTGCTTGTTTAATTCTGATAAATATTAAATAACAACATTTACAAGCTCGGGTTGAAATAACAGCCACCATGAAGACGCGCTGGCTTCTCCCCTGGAGAGAAGTGCTGTCGAGACCGTGTGAGAACAGCCGGACTGCCCTAAGCTTGCGTGGTGACCGGAGTTCCCTAAAGAATCAGTCAGGACTGTCATCGGAACATAATGCAAGGGAGTTGGCATGGTAACGGGGATCCGAAGCAGCTCTTTGTTGACTGTGTTCACATGCGTTTGGACCTCGCGAATCATCGTCCCAAGCAAGGAGGGGAAATGCTAATTAATCAAATGCCATCCGAATATCATGCCTTCCGTGACCACACGGTTCGGGCTAGCTCCACAGATGATGGCCGGATGACTGCCCTGATGGTGTGATCCCTGCTGCCGTCCACGGCCAGTGCAGGAACCACGGGCTCAGAGCGTAACAAAATGGGGGCGTTTGATACACTCGAGCTCCCCGGAAGAAGCAACGGGCACCTGCAGCTCAGAACTCCTCACACAGCGGCGCACAAATGAGACGCGAGCGTTTAAGCACACGAGCAATCAGGCGTGCACAGCAGGAGTCTCAGGGGGCCGAGAATGGCAGTTTAATCAAACGCTCTTTTTCTGCCTTGAGTGAACTCACCCAGGACTCCCAAGTCACACTGCACTCGGGAGCATTTTCTACCTGGTGCGGCATGATCCGCACTCAGGTCCGCATCAACACGGGATGCCACCCGAGGAGCTGCTTGAAACAGGTTGCTGGAATCCGCCCCAAAATCAGTACAATAAGGGCGGACCCAAAGTAATTCCCGATAAAAACCAAAGAGAAAAGTATCTTCCGTGGCTTAGTTTCTGACAGAGGTATCATGGCACTAATATCACAGTTAAACAAACTCAGAGTCAAACCTGACAAAAAAAAAAAAAAACATTTCTTGTTTCAAAAAGATACAGATTACTAAGCAAAAAGGTGCTAAGACTCCAAGCTATTTCACTGGCCTCTAATACTCAGTGTCGTGAGATGCATCTGCGGGCCAGGTACAGGACAGGATGAAGGAAGAGTTCTGCACGTTTTCTGAAACATTTGTGGACCTGCCTCTATTTAATGGGGAAAAAAAAAAAAGGAGAGAGGGCATCAGAAGACTTTTTAGACCAGTGGTTCCCAACCTTTTTGCTAAATCAAAGCAACTAGGAGAGAGTAATACTGGCTCGCTCTTCCCCCAGAAGTTTCCTCGTTTGTCTGAGAACCCAGGCAGTGTGCTAAGGCAAAGCATTTGCAGAAGACCCCACACCACAGCTGGGAGCCGGCTGGACGTGAGCTCAGAACCCAGCCCTCCACTCAGCGACCCCGAGCCAAGGTCGCAGTGGCTCAACCACTGTCAGCCTCCGGGACCTCAACTGTGAACCAGGACGACAGCGCAGATCATGGGGTTCCTGGAAAGACTGAGTAAAATGACATCAAACACTGCCTAGGACAGGAATTACAGAAACTACGACAGGAGCGCCTGGCAAAGAGTACATGCCGAACAGGTCAAGGGCGGCTACGGTTGAAACGGGAAATACCCTCCCACGTGGTAGAGGTCTGGTGCGGTCACTGTGAGCGCGGACGGACACACGTTCTGAAGATGTGTTCATCGATCCAGATCTTACCCCCCGCGTCTGCGCAGACGCTGTGCGCACCTCTCACCGCAGCCCTCACGGAAGCACCGCCCCGGCGGGCGCTGCCCACCGCGGCAGAAAGCACTGCTTCCGCCTTCGGTAATCGAGCCTCACCGTCTCCCTGCCCCTTCTCTGGCCCTCACGGGAATCTCAGTGTTTACTCAAATAGCCACCGAATGTTTGCTCCTTCCTAAGAATGATCCCACGAGCTCATGCACATCAAAAGAATCTCATCTTCAAAGGGTCGCATGTAGCACGGCGTTTGGATAAACATGAATACGTAAAATATAGGTTAGAAATAGGGGGTGTGATGGAAGGAAAACCCCACTCATTCCAAATCCGTAACGTGGCTTCTCTGCAGCTCCACACAAGTACGGGGCTTAGGGGCTGGACGGGGCCGTGGAGAATTCTAAGAAATGAGCGGCGACCCCCTCCTCACCACCTGTCCCCGCCCCCGTGAGCCTGACATGAGCAGGGGAGGCACGAGGGGTCACAGGTTAAAACGCTCATGGGCTGGCACACCACGGGGCAGTCTCCACGCCTTTGCGATGGTCCCTCTCCATGGGGACCAGACTCCGGGATCAATGGCTGGAGAAACGACCTGTCTCCTCTGCCGTCTGCATCAGCCAGAGGCAGGCAAATGCCCCTTTCCAAACACCTCCCAGCAGCTCTGTCCACGCGGATGCCCCTTCTTCTAAAAGTCATGTCCACAGGAAACGAGGGGCACGTTCGTTTGCCCCCTACTATATGACATTCAAATAAAATAACCACTTTCAAAACGAATCTGCACCTTAACTTTAACAAAAATATATACAGTATTTTTAAAGCCAGACATTGTGAACGAGATGCAATGGGTACAATTAGAGTGACCTTACCCAAAACCCTGTGATCTGGACGAGAAGAAAAACGCAAAAACTACGTCACGAGGGACTCAAGACGACTCAAAGCTCTTGAAACTGAGTGACCAGGGAAACATGGTCTTCCAGGGACAAACAGCAGGACCGAAAGCGAAGCCTGAGCCGCTGGACAGGAGGAAAGAACATTCACGATCAGCGAGGCTGAGCCTTCGGTCCACCGGGGGCTTTCACAGGGGTCTGGAGGAGGGCCGTCCAGGACCGGGCAGAAGGGAGCAGGGCAGGAGTCTGAAGGGCACCTAGTTTTCAGATGAAAAATATGGATAGAGAAAGAGTTGTCAGAGAGTGAGAAGAACCAGTAAAATCCTGAGCCGAGGGGTCCGTGAAGGAGAGAGCTCCAGAGGGAAACAGTGGGCAACTGTGGCCGGCAGGCGACATCAGGGACAGCCACTGATTAGGGGCCCGTGGTGCACACGAGATTCCGGCTCATGGCTTCTGCCAGGGGCCGACTCCAGGGGCGCACTCGTCACTAAACGGGGAGTTAGGAAGAGACAACCGCAGCTGTAAAGGTCACACAGCACTTCACACCCGGACAGCACACGCCCACGTAACCTCGAGCGTGTAGATTACAGTAAAATAATTAGAAAATGATGCATTTGGGGTATTTATTACTTTTGTCTGCTTTTAATATATTTTTAACTGTAAGTTTACATTACTTAACGTGTGATAATTGCTATATTTAAAAACCAGCTCACGAAATTCCTGAAAATGTAACAATTGGTTCTCGAGAGCCAGCGAGCTGGTCCCAGCACGCCACAGCGCACGACAGGCCGCCTGCTACGCGTCAGCGTTTCCCCTCTGGTGAGTAAGCAGCCCCTGCCTGAGGCTCCTCCACCGTCTCTTCCAGACGTCCTGCACCGTCCCACGATTCAGCCGCTGAAGCTGCAATTCCCGGAGGAGGGAGGGGGCAGGCACCGCCAGGACCCCTCCACAGCAACCCCGTGTCCTGGCCAAGTCCACTCTCGATGCCTGGTGCCTGTTACCCATTTTGAATGCTTACCTATTCTGATGTCACCCTCACATAAGCAGTGCCATGTTTACGATGCGTGCTAATCGCATGTATAAAAACTGCATGTCTTCGTCACTCAGCAGTCCCCTCTCTCCTCCTGTCCCGTTTCCTCTCATGTGACATACAGAAGACCCCTGGAAGCAATTCTCACCATCCAGGGCCATTACTGTCCAAAGACCACTGAGCTGTCAATGGAGTCTGTCACCTAACTGCTAAGATAGGCTCCTGAAAGTCACAGAGAGAAGAAATCATTTTGAACGGTCTACTCAGAAATTCTAAATTGCTACAAAGTCTACATAAGGTAAGATTCAAGAAAACTGTCTTGAGACCCAATATCCTTGGGCCACCCTTAGCTCTGGCCTCGAAGAGAGTGAAAAATGGGGCTTGCTCCTAGTCCTCGGGGTTCCTGATTGGTGGCCAAGCATCAGAGATTACAGAACAAACTGGCCAAAGAGCAGATGAAAAGCCAGTGGTGAAACAATTAAAGTTCTTGGTAAAGAAGAACTCAGCTATCAAGGGACATGAGCCAGTAGTAGGCTGAAGCCAAAAAAAAAAAAAAAAA
>JAQQSQ010000939.1:0-13450 GCA_028627145.1 Eidolon dupreanum | reverse complement strand
CCCCCACCTGTGTCTGAATTTGTACGTAAGCGAAAGAGGAACTTAGCGACAATCTTGAGAGGAAAAGAAAACTAAAGCTGTAACTGTAGTTTAAAGAAGGGTGGGCTCGTAAAGCAGGGAGAGCCTTCGTGGAGAAGCTGGTTTTGCAGCTCGTGAAGTCTGGGAACACAGACACGCACACCCTAGAACGATGCCGTGTGTTACAAAGTAACGTTAACGTGTTACAAAGTAACAATAGCACACCGTTTGTTGTGTGTGGTCCCTGCTTTCGAGACTTTGTGACCACCCTCAGGCCTTTTTACAATTAAGGGTGTTAGGTTGCCTCCCCCAAGGCTAGCTGCTTCCCTGATTCCCAGCTCACCCACTGAAATAGGACAAAATAGAGAAGTAACAAAAATCCTAATTAATGATACGGAATGTTTATTTTAGTGCCGGGAGCTATTCCTTTGGAGGGAAATGGACTTTGGGGGATTCAAGATCATAAAACTAACATTGATACCTAGTTGCAATTCTAATGAGCTACTATAACAACACACATTGCCCTTGTGTTGCTACATTTATTCCCACTAAACTTATAAATCACTCAGCCTGTGTCAAATCCTTTTAGGAAGGAGTTGGTATGTAACTAGTACATAATCAAAGAAGCACACCCAAATGTGAAGGTCTCTTTACATAATAGATATTGAGGAGTTATGTTTGATAAAACATGAAGCAACATAAAAATCTCTTTAGATTGGTAAATGATTGGCACTGAGAAACATTAAGCTTTAAATCAGTGATGTCTCACTGAGCGATATATTTTGGCAGGTGTACAATGACACCAAAATACATCCCCTTTCCTAAAACCATCTGAATTTTTTAAATCATGGTGGACAGTATACAGCATTGCCTCTTTGTGTCTTCACCAGAGCTGGCTGCCTGGGTATAGCGTCACCCTCCAGGCTGGGCTGTCCTTTGCCCAGAGTCCAGTCCCCTGGGGTACCGACCAGCCTCACCACCTGGGCATGGGGCCCAGCTCAGCCAGGCTTATTTGGGAGCCACAGGAAGTGGGATCATGCTCCGTATATCCTAAGACTTGCTTCTTTTCTGTCTTTTTTTTTTTTTTTTGACATTAAGAACTATATTTTTATTGCAGAACAGAATTCTGTTGTACGAATATTCTACAACTGATTTAGCCAGTCTTCTATTGGTGGACACTTGTGTTTGTTATTCTATTCTCTTGTGAACACAGTGTTAAGAAAGTGTAAGGGTTTAAAAAAAAAATGGTTCCACAAACTCTTTCTGTAAATGACCAGGTAGTAAATAGTTTAGACTTTGCGAGGCCTATATGGTCTTTATTGCTTTTTCTTCCTTCCTTCCTTGTTTCCATCCTTCCTTCCTTTTTTCTTTCTTATTTGTTATTATTATTATTTACTTTTTTACAACTCTTTACAAATGTAAAAAACTGTTCTTAGTTCACGGGCAGTAGTCTCCGTGGCATCCTTGCTCTGAGATGCATATCTGGGAGTGGGATTGTCCGTCACCAGTGACAGGCACTGTAGTATAAGGGGCCACGAGACACTTTGCTTACGTCAGTTTCTCCTTGAAAAACAGTGTGTCGGTGAGTGTGACGAGCCTCATCAGCACCGTGGCCTGACGCGCTCGCGTTTGCCAACTCCCGCGTCTGGTGGATGAGAGGCGCTGTGTTTTCATGGGTATCCACTGGCATTTCCTCGGTCACTGCTAAGAGCAGCACCTTTTCCTAGACTCACGGGCAGTTAGTGCTTCCTGTCCTGTGAAGTGCCACTGTGTATCTTTTCCTTACTTTTTGTTTGGACTGTTTGAGTTTCTCTTGTTGACATGTAGGATTTTTACATATTCTGGATACTATACCATTGCTATTATGTGATTCAAGTATTTTCTCTTACTTTTGGGACCTTTTTTTCCCTCCTTTTATGAGATGTCTTTTTTTAAAAAAAAAAAAAAAAAGTCAGCTTTATTGAGATATAATTCACATATAAAGTTTACCCTTTGAAAGTATACAGTTCAGTGATTTTTTAGTATAGTCTCAAAGAATGTCTTAACTTTAATGTAGTTCAATTTAGTAGTCTCTTTATACAAAAGTATAGTATATATTTTAAAGAACATATGTTTTATTCATAAAAACATATACGTACATGAAAAAAAGTAGAGCTTGTATCATTTTGTGTCATCAGAAAATCCTCCTGACCCTGAGGGTCATAGGCAGTCTTAAAGTTTTATGGCTTTGCCTTTTATAGTCAATTGTTTAATTTACCTGGAATTGATGTCTGTGTATAGTGTGAGGTAGGATCTAATAATTGCATGACTAACCAGTTGCTTTAGTATTTTTAACAATAATATTTGAGCACTTTAAGGAAATATGTTGATAATTCATTCTTAGGCTAGGAGACACAGACACTTGGAAATAGGCTTAAATAAACACATACACGCATATATACGCCTACTTTTTTCCTTCTTCCCTATCAGCAAAAATAAGAACTACTCTTGTAGGCCTGGACTACTTTAATACAATCTTTCCTGAAGATAAGGAAATGAACTAGATGACTTTTTACAATACTCCCAGCTCTAAATTCTGATTTAGAATATCTTACAGATATCAAGTAAGGCAAAATCCTGTTATTAAATAGCCCATGTAAACCAGCCAGATTAAATACATGTATATTATTAAATTATATATATAATTAAATTATATTATTAAATATGTTATTAAAATGTATTTAATATGTATTATTAAATATGTATATATATAATTAGAATTGAATATTTTAAAAAAAACCATAAAACACAGAAACATAGTTGATCAAAATGCATGCTATGGTTTTAAACCTTCAGAGGCTTCAGATATTGACCTTATGCTTACGTTTACCTGGATGTGGTAACAGTTCAGTTTTGTGCATGAAAGACTTACTCAGGCCAAACACACCCGGAGATCTTCAGTCTTCTGTCTCTCGGGCAGTGGGGGGAGGGGGGGTTTGCCACTCCCCAGACCTGGACGTATGTCTCGGGTACTTTGCACATGAAGGGAAAGATGAATCTCGACGCCATCCTCCACACTTCTGTTGCTGACAAAATGCTCGTGTGCGGCGGTGGGTCGGGTCACGCTCCCCCCATGTCCTGAGCAGGTTTCACGGGGCCCGCAGCCTGGTTCGGGCTTGCACACTGAGTGTGGAAAGGACGATTGTTTTTCGAGTAATGGACTCGATCGCGGAACACAATGCACCTTTTCATGGTTTTAGTGCTTTTGCAAGCTAGCGGTTCGTGCTGCCTGTCCCTTCACTATCAGTTTTCTTTCTGGGATGCTGTCTGCCGGGCTGGCTGTGAGTCAAGCTGGCTGATGAAGCTTAATTTTGCTAAATCTGCAGAATGGCTTGTGAATCCCCCTTTGACGTCTCGCGGAGTCCTGCCGCTTCCTTCCTTCCGAGGAGGAGGGGGAGGAACGGCTGTGTGAAGCAGTGCTGGGGTGGATTCAGAGTCTGCTCTGGAGAATCGCCATGTGCTTCTAATCGGCACATACAGAGTACAGGATCCTGATTTTCCCAGAATCATTTTACGTAAATGCCTGACTGTTTTAACTCAGAGCTACTCTCAGATTATTTTAAAGCTCTATTCTAATTTGCATATTTCTTCCTACTTACTGTATCTTATTTGATTCTGACAGTTTCTGAGCTAAATTGCCTGTTAAGATTAATGTTTCCTATTGAACCAAAATTAAAAAAAAAAAAATTGTGTTGAAAACAGACTTCACCTCAATGTATTATAGCTATGCTTTTGCCACTCTGCCTATTTCATCTAAAATTAAGAGTTAATTAAAGGAAAATAGAAGTAGTATTAAGACCTTATCTTCTCTTTGAACATGGCTGCCACCTCTTAACATGTGTCTGGTTTCCTTAAATCCCGTGAAGAGGTCATTTGGAAGAAAAGCTTTCAGGTAATGTAAATATAGTCATACATGAGACCTGTGAAGCTACTTCTTACAGCTAGCCTAGGAAAAATGCCTTCAAATAATTACTGAACTAAGGAAAAAAAACCCTAAAAACCTCACTACTCTAGATAATGTATGGCAAAATGTCACCCACGTGGAAAGAAAAAAGTCCCTTTCTTTCTTTTTCTTGAATTATCTTGAAATAAAAAATTAACTAAAATCATTCGGATATTTTTTTGAGAACGTTTAAAACATATTCCTTATAAATTGGTTTTTTTGTGGGTTAAATGCTGTGGCACTTACTTTTAAAAGTTTCCTTAAGGTTATTTGATAAGTAATTGAAAATGATTTTGTGTAAACTTTTGCTACTACTCAATGGAGCTTTGTGAACATAGTAGATGCAGTTTCATTCTCTGACAAGGTTTCTACTTTTAACCTCAAAACAGAAGGAAAGACTACTTCTGCTTCTGAGCAGAGAGTGCAGATGGACTTTTCCCTGTCATTTCCACAAAGTGCTAGCGAAAACCCTGGATGCTCTGTGTAAAACAAACACAGGACTGCGACCAGTGGAGAGAGAAAACGGGTGGCCCCCGGCCCCGAAGGACGACACGCTGGCCAGTCACCTGGGTCCTGCCAGCCTCGTACATCCCAGAGGGGAACTGGAGAAGCCAGCAGTCCGGAAATATCAGCCAGAACACGCTCAACAATGTCAGCAACAAAAGGCCGTCCTCTGCACTCAAAGGACGAGCAGAGGGACACCTAGCAAGACCAAGAACGCGGAGACAGTGGTGCCACACCCAGCCGAGCATCACGGAAAAGGCCATGGGCCCGCCCGCCTGCAAAGGCTGATGGGAGGCCTGGGCTCTTGCCCCTGCCAGGCTGTGAGGGGTGCCCAGCCCTTCCCCCGGGGGTGTCACCGGAGGCTGAGTAGCAGGGAGCCAGGACTTTGACTTGTGCCGGGAGCTAACAGGCCTGCCACCTCCACCCCGCCTGGGTGGAGCCGCCCGAGGAGCCTGCGTTTCCCCCCTTCCCGACCGCTGGGGCGGGGAGAGGGGTCAGCAGAGACACAGGGTGGTGGCGTCACTGCTCTTCCCGGCCGGGAAGGTATCAGTGGGGAGCCGGTGGGCAGTCAAAGCCACCCCCGCCCAGCAGCGAGGCAGAAGCCCTCTCTCGGGCGACACTGCCCGTAGCTTCATTTGTAACAGTCGCAACCGCATGCAGCTCAAGTCTTTCAGTGGGTGAGCGGCTAACCAGACTGCGAGGTACCCGAGCCATGCACTACTCCCCGGCAGTAACAAGGGACCGGCTACTCTCCCTGCAGAGGCTCGCTGGAGTCCCCAGGGATTATGGGACGTGCACGAGGCCCATCCTAAGTGGCAACGTACTGGCCGATACCATTTATGTACCACGTTTTAAAAAGTGACGGGTTCTAGAAGTCGAGACCGGGTGGGTGGTTGGCGGGGGTGAAGGCAGTGGCAGAGGCGAGTGGGGAGTGGAAGTGACCGCCACAGGGGCACAGAGGTCCTGTCATGATGGCAGTGTCTGTCTCTTCACGGTCACGGTCACGGGGCCAGCTGTGATACTGCACTGTCGTGTCTCAAGAAGTCGTCATCCGGGGGACGGAGCGGTGGGCCCTTGGGACCTCCCCGTGTTGCAAGCTACTGCGTACAAGTCCACAGCTCTACCTAAAAACTAGAAAAGAAAAAAATAAAAAGAGAGTGAAGAACTGTTTCATTTTCTGCAGAACATTTCAATTTGAAAATGCGATTCAATGTCATTCCGCACAGAACTCTCCATTTCTCAATTCAGAAAGATGCGAATAGACTTTTAAAAGCCTATTCGTTCTTCATTTGGTGGCGTTTGGGGAGGAAGGTGAGAGATCCTGTTACGTTGATCACCTGTATCGAGAATAGTTAACATCTGTGGCATCCCCGACGTCCCGTGAGGTCGGCACCGTTTTTAAGAAGAGGACAGGGACACGGAGACGGGGTCATTTCCCCCGATGAGCACCGTGGCCTCGTTGGACCGGACGCTGGATCCCAAAGCCTGCGTCTTCCTGACGCCTCCCCCTTCTGCCTGTTCGTGCCCACTGTGAATTTAGTCCCCATATCTCTGTGGGTCGAGGCGCAGGCCTCGGGGAGTCCAAGCGCGTTCCCCGGGCCACAGAGCGGTGCATCTGGGATCACAACGCCAGCCGTCGCCGCCCAGGTCCACCCCACAGAGCCGTGAACCCGGCGGCCCTCGGACCGCCCCCTCAGGCCTACCCGTTGCGGCCCCCGTAGCGCTGAGTGGTAGAATAATATCTTAAAGTTTCTATCGGCGGCATGTGTTTAAACGCTGTGAGATGGCATGTAAAAATCCAGGTTTCCGGCTTCTCTTAGGAAAAAAGAGCAGAAAATCTGCCACCACTGGGTTCCAGTCCCGCATTGCTCCAGAGGAGTGAGCTACAGACGCTTTGCACCTGCCACTGTAGCTGTGACGTGTCCACCGCGGTCCTCACCACGCCTTATTGTCCCCAGGAATGCACCTGGCCCTCAGCTGCCTTTTTATCATGGCGTGGCCCTGTGGCTTTTCCTAGAGTAGGGGAAAGTAATATTTTTACCCACTTCTCTGCCAAATCGCAGACTTCTGAGAAGTCTCTGCTTCCTCGGGCGCGCTTCCCTCAGACGCAGCACCTGCCTGACCACGGTCCGCACTTGAATGCGTGACTCTCGCCCTTCCTGGTCACTGCCCCAGCTGCCACCTCTGCTGGGACCACCCCTCCGCCCCTCCGTCATCTCCCCAAATGGGATGTGTCCTTTAAAGTTCACGCAGCCTCTCTGATTGCTTCATTAAAACAAAAACTTTCTTTTACGCACAAGCCACATTGTTTTTCCTCATAGCTTTAATGTTCTTCCTTTTATCTTAGCGACACGTATGGTTTTCTCCTCCCCGATTCCAAACGACTTAAAGTCCTGTTTCTGAAAACCTCCACGATGAGAGAATTTGCAGCGGTCAGACCCACGATGCCCGTGGCGTCGAGGAGCTGAAACCCATCAACGAAAGCTGTTCGCCGAAACGGAACGGGCACACACGACGGAATCCGTCTGCCCGGCCTTTTTCTGAGTGTCGCCAGGGAGGGTCCTGCTGTTCCCTTCCTCGTTGCTCTAACGTCTCTTCCTAAAGACTTTCTGGTGGTTGCAGCTGGCTTGTGAACCGCTTCGGTTTCATGGTGCCTCGTACACAGGGTAAGAGGCAGTATTTCTTCTGCGTCTGGTTTTTTAAGCCCTCGGGGTGTTTCAGTTTTACAGCTCAGGTCTTGTCTGTGCCGAGGGGCCCGACTCCGCATGTGTCTCCTGATTCTCGGATCCTCAGTCTGAAGGAGCCGACCTCGTAGGAAAGGGGGGTAAAGGAATCTTGCAGAAGGGACATTCTCCACGAGGAAAGGATTAATCGGCTGTCACGTGATAGGCTTTGTAGTACGTAGCACGTTTCCCTTACACAGTAGACATCCGTGAACTGATTGTGTCTGGGATTGAACTTCTAAGTGATTCGATGTTGTCTGAAGATAATGGTATCGCAAACTACGTTATAATCAGAAGCTTGTTGGGGTTTTTTTCTCCCCCTGATCAAGGAGGTGACAGGAGGCCGCCTGTTTGCACAGATCGTGTTAGGATTGAGAGGTGACTGAATATCCCACAAAGGTGACGGCCTTCCAGGCCGGGCATGTGACTGGTGCTGACAGATGACGGGGCGGGAAGGAAGGCTGCTCGGGGCCGCCTGCAGGCGCCCCTGCCCGCCTCGCTGCTCGTCTGTGCTGTTCTTGTTTGACGGGAAGGTCTGAGGAGCCCGAGGCGGGGCTCAGACGGGGAGGTCAGTGACCGCGGCTTATGCTGCTGTGGGCAAAAGTCGAGCCTTTGCAGCGGGGAGGATAATGGAGAAGTGAGCCCGAGGGAGTGGAATAGAGTCGAGGCTGAGAGGCTGGGAGCTCGTGCTCTGGGCCAGACTGTTTGTCGTCGTGTCTGCCCCCTTGTCCCTACCAGCTGTGACCCTGGATAGGCAACCGACTTCTAATGCTTCCGTTTCCTCCTCTGTACAATGGGGGTGTCAGCTGTCTTTCCCTCATCGGGTGATTGCCACACGGGGAACGCAGAGGAGAGCGTGTGGGCTGTGCCGTCACCCCTGCCGGCGTCTGCGGTCACAGGAGGGAAGAAGGCCCAGGGGGCCGGGCGGAAGACGGGCGAGCGTTCTCCCGCACCCTGCGGCCGGCGCGTCCTTTCAGAAATAGCTACATCTCTGCACTGTACATTTTTTCCCCTTCTTTGTCAATTGCTCTCTTTCTTCTCTACCTACAAGGTCGTCTGAAAGAGCCTGTCTTTGAGCGTAATGCGTCAGGAGCCTAAGAAGCAACTCAGATAAGACGAGGAAGGAGGAGGGAGGGCAGGCGAGGTCACACGTGTCTTCGGGACCCTTCTCCACGTGTCACCGTCCCCAGATGCGTCTTCAGAGAACCTGCTTCTGACCTGAGATGCTTCTCAGCTAAAGTGTTTCATCTTAGATATCTGCTCATTTCCAAAATACATCCATTCGTGACTTATAAAGTGTTAGGATCTTTGGTCTTGTTAGAAAAGGCCTTTGTTCTCAACCTTGCTTCTTCCTAAGAGCTGGAGGAGAAAACCCTTCATATTACAAGAAAATGGGTCGACCTCAATTCTTTTCTAGATACTTGTTTTTTTAAGTAACTTCAGAAGGAGATTTAAATATTTTTGCAGTTGGTTTTACTAAACAGATGAAAAGTTGAAGCCACCTTATCTTAAGACACCAGCATATGAGAAATTATATGCAACTGAGACATCTGAACTCAGAAACTCTGGCATTGAGAGAAATAAACTAGGAGATGCTGTCAGGATTTTCATTCTGCACATCAAGAGGCTTGCTGAGTGCGTCTGTCACAGCCATCCTACAGGGAAAAGTGGTCTTGGGTCCAGGGGTTTTCGTTGACCCGGTTCCATCTGCGTGGGTGCGGTCGGTATGGGCCAGGCGGTACCCCCACTGGCCGGGCCGGGGTCCCGCCTTCAAGGAGCGGCCCCCTCCAGCCCCTGGCATGGCTCTTTCGAACGGAGTCGGGGCTGGAAAAGGAGCCAAGTGCACCTGTTGTCAAGGACGAGCTTGGGACGAGGAGGGAGCTGGGAATGACGGAGGTTCAGACTTTCGAGGGGGTGGGACGGGCGGGCAGGGCTGGGAGCTGGCCGCCTCTCCAGTGTCTTCTCTCTCCCTATCCCTCCAGCACCTCCAGCCTCATCTCTGAAGCGGGGGGCCGTGGACAGCGGGTCGGGACGTCATGAGGCGCACAGATGGGGGTGTTTCTCTCTCCCACCTCTTGCCTCGTCTCCTCCTCACTGCGTCCTGCCTTGTCGCCCAGGCCTGACTTCCCCCCCGGCTTGCAGAGCGGAAGCTGGAGAGGGGAGTTCCAGAAGAACCGGAAGAAAATGAAGCGACTGTTTTCCTTCATCTTTTCTGGTCTCCGTTACCACTTACTTCATTTCTTCCTAGGTCATGTGGGGCTGCGAATCCAAATGAGGAAGCCATACAAACACCCTGTCCCTTATACCTTCCCCCTTTCTCCCCCTCCCTCTCGGAGGGACAAATGCACACACACGCTTTCGGTTCCCGCTGAGGGGTGTGTGCGTGTGTGTGTGTGAGTGTGTGCGCGTGTAGATGGTGGTAATTAAGGCTGAATACACGTTGTGAGTCACGGGAAGCCTCCAAGTGCTGAGGGCGAAGGTCAGGTGGTCAGCACACATGATCCTGAAGCGGCAGATTCCACCTGACCAGGTGGGAAAGGCCGCAGAAGCCTTGAGAAAGGAATTCTACCTGGGCGGGCGGAAGGGGCGGGGAGCCGGGCTCGGCCCAGGTAACGGCTTGTCAACATCATTTAGAGCAAGAGTCGGGAGCTCGGGCGGGCGGCCGGCAGAGTGACCCCACGTCAGCGAGTGAGCCAAAGGGTCCGGAGCCCTCCCGGGGGCCGGGACTCGCTGGAGAGGGGTAAAGCCAAGCCTCTGCCTTTGCCTCCGGGGATGGCGGGGTGGCATGGGGCGACCACAGCAGCGGGCTTGGGCGGCAGCAGGGAGGGGCGAGGACCGTGGCACACGGAGCCCACGGCTTGTCCACCGGCCGGCGGCTAAATGGTCCCGTCAACTGTGCATCGGGAGCGTGAGTGTGGCGCTGATGAATCACGTCCCGCGGGCCGCTCTCTGGGCCCCGTCCTCGGCCCTCTGTGTGCTGACCTCGCCCGACCCCGTAGACGCAGGGAAGGGCTCCCGGGGGCTGGCACCGCCGGGGGACGTGCGGGTCCCTGCTGCCTTCTCCCCGTGCGTCTCATGTTCGTCTCTCCTGGTCTTCTCTGGGGTGCTTTGCACCCCGAATGACAGGGTGATGTCCCCTTCCACAGGATGTCACCTTGGGAGAGCGGGGGGTGCTTCCAAAGCAGCCTGTCCCCTCCGCTCGGACGCGGCGGCCTCCCCAGCCTTCGCGGGACGTCGTGCCCACAGCAGGGGCCAGTCTTTGTCGCCCACTGATCTTTAAGCAGAATTTTCACATTCTTGCGAACCTTTACTCCAAACTTTGAATTACTGGTTTAATTAATCTTTTGTGTGTTTCAAACATGTCTTCTTTACCAGAGTGCTAATTTTTTTAAAAACTAACCAACGCATTCCTTTCTGATTTCTCAATATGCAGAAAAGAAACTTAAACAGTTGTGGAAAAATATATAGCCAAGCTTTTCATGCCTGGAGAAATTAATATCTTTTCAGAAAAGTCACCGTATGTGGGAAGGGCTGCAGTCGGCATTCAAATATGAATCAGAACAGATAGATGTCTGCCCTACACAGGGCTGATGGAAAATGTGAGAGGTGCGACAGCGACGGAATTTGAATATTATCAAATATTCTTTACTAACCACTTTCTGTGGCTGACATCTAAGGGGAAACCCGTGATAAAATTCCCCGACTTTGAAAGTCAGGGCTTCCAGCCCGCTGTAGGGAGTCTGCAGTATGGCTGGACAGGGAAACTGGCTTCAAAGAAGCAAGGACCAGCCAGCTGTCGGCAGCAACTCAGTCGTTTCAAGCGATTTCGACTAGCACTGGCTTTCTGCTTCCTCTCGGCGTGCACAGCCTCCTGGGCCTGAGCCTGCGCCACCAGGACGTCCCACGAGGTAGGGGTCCGAGGCGGAAGGGGGCGGCCGCGGGTCTGCGCCTCGGAGACCCTGCAGCGTGCGCATGGCATCCGGCCTCGGCCGCGCAGCGCGGCGTGCAGCCCACGGCCCGCACGCGTGGGGCCGCTCGCCGGTGGCGGGGCGGAGCGCGTGGCCGGCGGCCGCGAGGCGGCGTCCTGGCCCTGCTTCCCGCATGCCGGCCGTGCATTCGGAGTGCCGGGCACGCCTCCGTGGCGAACACCACAAGCGGTGTTCTCGGCACGCCGTGGGTCGGGATTTATTTTAGGCCCCCAGAGTGATTCAAGGAGGAACAGTCACTCCCGAAGGAGCAAGAGGAGGTGGAACCTGGGGTCGGAAGGTGGGGGGCCCGTCCACGACCTGCAACCGTGTACATGTCACTCCGCCTTCCTGGGCCTCGCCGTGAAGGGAGCCGTTGAACTAGACGGTTCTCCAGACTCTGCTGCTCACACTGGTGTGCATAGGATTGCCCGGGCACCCTGTCAAATTGCAGATTCGGGTTTAGTGGGTCTGGGTGGGGCCCGAGGTCTGCTCTCCAGCAGCTTCTGGGAGGCGTGGATGCTGCCGGCCCGGAATCGCACGCGGGTTGGCTTGCCCTGCGTGAGCTCTGAGCCCAGCTCCCGTGAGCTCTGCGGTCGGCGAGCGTGCAATCACCTGGCATTTCAGAAAGACAGAAGGTTTCAGGAGACATGCCCACCGTGCTATTCATTCTTCTCGTTCTTCGTAATCGTCGTTGATAACCCTGTACGTGACCAATTATGCTTCGCTGTTTCCTCCTAAAAGCTGGGAAAAGGAAAAGGTTGCCGTGTACTTTTTACTTAAAAACAAGAGGTTTCTGTTTCTATTTTGCAGATGAGGTTGGGGAACAGGAAGGTCCGTTTCTGAGGCTTCTGTTGTTGTTGTTGTTGTTGTTGTTTTGTTGTTGTTGTTGTTGTTGTTGTTTTGCTTCTTTTGGCCTCGGTAACACCTAACCCTGACCGCACGCGCAGTGCCCTGGCCTGGTTTGTGTGGCTCAACGCCGAGAGTGTGGACACAGGTCCGTTAACCTGCGCTCTCTCTAACAGGGCCTTGGGCCCATCTGGTCATCCTTGTACACCTGTGGAGAACAAGTGGGCCGAGGCCCGACACCGTTAGCTCTGCATCGAGGCCAGTTACACGGTGCAGGGAAGAGAGCCGGTGGGTCCAAATCTCAGGGTCATGGACTCACTCAGGAGGGTTTGGATTCCGTTCTTTCTTCCATACACTTGCTAAACTGATCCAAGGGCTCGGCCGCCTTGGCGGGGGAAGGTTCGGGCGAGCGGTCATTGCCCAAGATTCCTCCCGACGGCAGAGCAGACTCTGGTCCTGGAGGCCGGGTCCCCAGCCACCGGAGACTGCACTCAGGTGCCATGGCGATGAGCGGGTTTGCTGTGCCCATGTCACAGTTTGGCAGGGCGATGTGGATTGGCTCAGTTCATCACTGACTTATCCCAGCTGAGAAACAGCTAAAAGAATAAAAGAATGATCACAGATCCAGAAAATGGCTACAAGTGCATCTCTATCAAGCATTTACCAATAATGGGATTAGAGGCCATTGGTTTATACAGTCTTGATTCAAGTAAACACGTGTAACGTTTAGTCATGGCTGCACATGTGCCTAAGAATGCGAAGATGCAGAGAAAACTATACGTGGCCATGCTCTTAGGGGACAGCTGTGTGTGTGTGTGTGTGTGTGTGTGTGTGTGTGTGTGTGGCATTGCTTTGGGTTTGAAACTTGGACTCAACACTCACTGGCTGTGTTACTTAACCTTAACAAGCCTCAGTTTCCCCATCTGCAGAACCAGCAGCCAGCAGTCAGATGCCAGGGAATTCTTGTGGGATGAGGACACGTGGAATGTGGAACACGGGATCTGCAAATGGGGATGCTCGTCGCTGGGCATCTTTAGTAATCACGGTAAAACCGTTAGAGGTAATGGCATCTGAAATCATCTGGGCCTTAGAAGAGAAGAGCGAGAGATTCTGAGTTTGTTATTTTCACATTATTTCACGTGTGAGTTTGCCTGGGAGTTTGTATCTGGGTTAACGGAAATGTCATGCTCTGTTTATTAGGAATAAAGCTGTTATTGAAGCAAAAGCTGCGTTAATTAGGCTCGAGCTCATCTTTCATTCTGTAATGCCATCTACAGCTGTTGTTTTCCTTGTTTTATAAAATTAACCATAAAGAGGGAAGGCAGTCTGCACCATTAAAGATACAAAACCCCGAGCGATTCTTCTAGCAGGAAGCTGAGCTTTTGAACAGCCGCGGTGGTGGTTCTGTT
>JAQQSQ010000093.1:0-18627 GCA_028627145.1 Eidolon dupreanum | reverse complement strand
CCTTCTCTCTCCGCTGCTCTTCTTTTCTTCCGTGTTTAGGCCATGGGGATTCTTACTAAAGTACTTGGTTCTTCCAATTCTTGTAATAAACTTGGCGCTTCAGAAAGATATATTGAGTTCTCTTGTTTTGCATCCTCCCTGCACAGAATTCGAGCTGTGCATTCTCCAAATTGAGCAGTGGGTAGTGATGTCACGTTTGAACTTCATCAGAACAGCTCTACACCTTTGCATGTTTTGCTCCTTTTGGTCTTCTGTTTCCTTGGCTTTGAACCCTCAGCTCCCTCATCCATTTCTCCTTTATGGCAGGATGGTATTTGTTATTCACACAGGACACTGTCTTCTTCCTGTGGGTTCTCAATTTGAGGAATCATAGGTGTAGAATTAAGAAGTACAAACTGGTAGTCACAAAATAGTTAAAATGATATGAAGTACAGGATAGAGAAAGTAGTTAATAATATTGTAATAACCATATATAGTGCCAGGTGGATACTAATCAGAGGGATGACTTCATGCATTATTTTATATTAGTTTCAGGTGTACTGTGCTGTACACCTGAAACTAATATAAAATAATATCAAATGTCAACTTTAGTCTAAAAAAATTAAAGAAAAACTCACTGAAGCAGAACAAATTACAATAGGTACATAGTTCAATATGTTTGGAACACTGAGAACATTCTATATCTTAATCGTGACAAATAACTTACACTTTCTCATTTTTTTTGTCAAATAAATAGTATCTTTGTTCCTTATCAGTGACTTTCTTTCTGTTCTAAGTATTGGGAACATTTTATAATATAATTGAGTGTTAGGAAAAAATATGTATTTGCAGTAATTTTTTTTCATGATAGATTTCTGGGAAAAGAGTGTGCTCTTTTTTGATAAAACTAAAGTTTTATCTTTTGTGCTACCTCTTCCTCAACCTGCAGGCTTCAAACTGCCCTTCTTTTTGCACTTTCTACAAATTATTACTATAAATTAACCAGACACTGATTAAGAAAAAAGCATAGATATGACATTGAGCTTTTTCTTTTTCTTTTTTTTTTAAACTTTTCAGTTAGCGATGTAGTAACTTGGGAAAAAGGATGTCTTTCCTGATGGAGGAAAGACATAGATTTTGGTGTCATAAAGGATAGCATGTACTTTTTTGGAGAATTGTACTTGCCTTTTCCAAGACATATTGTATCATCTTTTCCTTATTAATTTTTAAATTAAAAAATTAACTTACAAAATTGAAAATAAAAAAAATCTAAATTAAAATTAAAAAAATTTTAATAGAAATTTACACAACACAAAAGTCACCATTTTAAGGTGTACCTTTCAGTGGTATGTAGTACACAATGTTGTGTAACTATCACCACTGTCGAGTCCAGAACATTTGATCATTCCCCCAAAAAACTGCATCTATTAAGCTGTCAATCTTTCCAGCATCTCCAGGTAACCACCAACGTGTTTTTTGCCTCTATAAATTTAACTACTTTGGATATTTCATATAAATAGAATCATACAATTCTATGTGACATTTTGTGTCTAGCTTCTTTTGCTTAGTATAATGTTTTGAGGTTCAGCCACATTGTAACATGTGTTAGTATTTCATTTATTTTTTTGGCTGAAAAATATTTTATTGTATGTATATACATCTGTTTATCTATTTATCCATGAACTGACATTTGGTTTGCTTCTGCTTTTTGCATAATGTATATAATGTTGCTATAAACATTTGTAAAGAAGTATTTGTTTGAGTAGCTGTTTCCATCTGAGCATTAGGCATGAAGTCTTCAAAAGAAGTGTAATGGAAACATTTTGACCAGAAGCTAAAAGATCCTCTTTTAAGGATATTGTACTAAGAATTTCTACACTGAGAAAGGGATTCTTCTAAATTTGAGAAACTTACCAAAATGCCACATTCCTCAAAAATACTAACCTAAGCATAAATGTTATAAATGAATATTTGTAAAGCACTTGTCATAACTATTACCTTTAGAGATAAGCTATATTAATGTTATAAGCATATGTATCAGGGTATGTATATATAATAAATTAAATACTATTAATTATAAATAGATATGAAAATGAAAATTATACACCTTTTAATAGCAAGTAGCATCCCTGTTGGGGACCAGCAAACTACAACCTGGGTCTGAACAGTTTTTGTACGGTCAGTAAATTAAAATATTTTTTTTATATTTTTAAAGCACTGTTAAAACAACACAAAGCAAAACAAAAAATACAAAAGAAAATATGTAACAGAGACTGTTCGTTCTCTGGAATATCTAAAACATTTCCCATCTGCCCTTTACAGAAAATGCTTGATGATCCCTGCCTTTCCTTAGACAATTTATTATCACATAACAACTTAATTTTTTTTCCTTCTGAAAGATTAAACAATACCTTGCCATCTAAATTTACTTATTTGTTTAATATCCAACAGAATTGTAAAATAGCAGGTTGGACACTAGAGGGAGACTTTAATTTAAATATGTATATAATTTTATTTTTCACACATTGACAGAGTGCTCAGATGAACACTTCTCTAAATTTGAAATAAATCCAGACTGACTTGATATTATGTTTTCTAAGACAGGATGAGCAGATGGTGCTGACAACTAGTTTCCCTCAAGTTAGCCTTCAACAATTGCAGGAACAATGGTGCGTATTTCCAAACGTGTCTAATGGCATTGTGTCAGGTTCCCTGTCTCCTCTTCAGACTCTCCTGGTCTTCCCAGTCTCTTATTCTAGCTCTGTCTGGGTTCTGCTGGATTTTCTTCAGGTGCCACCTAATTGTCCTTCACTTCTGCCCACACTGCACATTTCTGCCTTCTCATTTGTGCCCAGATATGTGTAGCCAAGAAATGTGAGGAGTTAATATTCTAAGAGGTGAACCTCTGGTCAATTAGAGTGGGAAACTAGTGGATAAATTATTCCTCCTTTGCCACCTCTGAGGGACAGTCCTGACATCTGTTTCTATGACTTTTTGTATGTTTTCATGGACTGAGCAGTCACATTTAGCAAGGGCTAGTTGGGTAGTGCATCCTTATATTCGTTGCATCCTGCCCTCCCTGCTTCATTGACTTTGTCCCTCACTTTTGCTGCATGAAATTGACTAAACTTTTAATAAAATAATGCTTCATAAGTTCTCTACTTTAGGCTCAGGTTTTTGAGAAATCCAGGCTAAGAGAGGTAATAAAGAAAAAAAGGAGAATCACCTTCATTGTTCTATAGTTAGTCAGATTGCTTGGGTTTTGATGTTAGAATACTTAAAATATATCTTAATTTTTCCATATACCTGGGAAAAGTGCCCTAGCTTCAAATGTATTGAACATTCTTAATATAATCACTTAGCTCAATAAATAAAGAAATCTAATTAAGATCAATGTAGCCCAAAAGAATTGATTATCCATCTTCTAACTCTGCCCTGCTTTTGTAGGGGAATTGCTTTGACTATGTTTCTCAGATATTTCTAGAAAAAGCAGTAGTGATTATAAAACATGATCCCATTTCCTGGACAAAGGAACCTTGAAAAAGTTGAGCTGATCAGAGTTCTTCTCTTGGAATGCAGATTTGGGATTAAAAGACTGCAGCTCAGTTTGCGTCTAGTCTGTGGGTCAGATAGAAAGCAAATACACACTCAGTCAATGTTTCTTTTATTATAGAAGATCCAAATCTTTTTATAAACAAGTGAACAGCTGACATTATATTTGTTTCCAGGATGGGCAATACATTTTTACTACCTTTTTATTAGTATTTTATTTAAGAATATTTTCTTGGTAATTTTTACATGTGTTACTAATTTTTAAAAAGAAGAATGGCATACAAACATAAAAGTATACTAGCTATAAGTAGACAACTTGATTAAATTTCATAAAGTAAACACACAATTGTAACCATCACTCTAATTAAGAGAAAGACTATTACCATTTCCGAGGAAGGCTTCCTTATGTCTCCTACCTGTTACTACTCCTTTCTGCGCCTGTCATCAAGGAGAGCCACTATTATAATTTCTAACTATGGAGATTAAAGTTGTCTTTTTATCCCAGTTTTATTGAGATAAAATTGACATACAACACTGTATAAGTTTAAGGTATACAGCATGATTTGATTTACATACATCCTAAAACGATTACCACACAAGTTTAATTAACATTCATTATCTCACATAAAACAAAAAAAGATAAAATAATATTTTTCTTTCCTTATGATAAGAACATTTAGCATTTGCTCCTTTAACAATTTTCATATATCCCATACAGCAGTGTTAACTATAATCATTACGTTGTGTATTACATTCATAGTACTTGTTTATGTTACGACAGGAAATTTGTACCTTTTGACTACTTTTATCAAATTTCCTCACCCCCAGCCTCTGGTAATCACAAATCTGATCTCTTTCTAGGATTTTTAAAAAAAATTTTCGATTTTACATATAAATAAGAACATATAGCATTTGTCTTTCTCTGACATTTTTTCACAGCACTGTACCCTCAAAGTTCATCCATGTTGTCAAAAATGGCATAATTTCTGTCCTTTTTATGGCTGAATATTATTCTATTGAATATATATACACCACTTCTTCTTCATCCATTTAACCATCAATAGATGCTTAGATTGTTTCCATGTCTTGGCTATTGTAAATAATGCTGCTATGGGGGTGCAGATATTTCTTTGACATAATGTTCTTATGTCCCACAAATAAATACTCAGAAGTGGAACTGATGGATGATATGCTAGTTCTATTTTTAATTTATTGGGGAAATGACTGAATAAATCACATGACTGAGAAGAATAGATGGGTTCAAATCTGATATCAAAACAGCTTTTATTTGCTGAATGAAAAAATATGAAGCTAGAAGTGACTTTCTTGGAATAATGAATGAACTCAAAACTGTGGTAAAAGTCACAGTTATTTCAAATTTATTTCTTCCTTCCCATTTCAAAAAATTTTAATTTCATATTTATACCACACTTTTGTAGGAAGCCAGTGTTAAACTTAATGGCACACAACTTTAGAACTGTCATATACATAGCCAATACACACACATATATATATAATCACAAATGTGAGAAAAACAACACACCATTGTAAAGTTGTCTTAATGAATATTCACATTTGTGCATTTTATTTAATTTTAATGGTTAAGAAATAACAAGTTATTACTGCTTCTTAATGTTACTATGCTGCATCACTTTTCATGATAAATTAAATAGTAAATATAATGGCAAACTGTAGACTAAGTAAAATAAAATAAATCTATAAAAAAATTCAAAACCGGTAGTTGTTTGTTACTTTATTTTCAGAAACTCATACAGTAAAACATTTTCTATTTTTATCTAAAATACCTTTGCTTCCTTGGTATACAGACATTGGGCTCATTTAATGTGCAGAAGGAAAAATACATGGGAAATGATCTTAGTTTTCTGGTCATTGAAATAAACCAAATTTAAGGTTTATCTTCAGGTTAATTTCTTTCGGTTGTTTGCTCCTCCAATATCTTTGCTCTGACTAGAATTATACACGAGATAAGATGCAGAAAGTTTAGACAATTATCTAGTAAATTTAGGTCTGAAATTTATTTTGTCAAAAGAAATTAAAGTAATTCAAATTGACTTTCATATTTATTTACTGGAGTCTTTCCCTTCATTTTTTTTTTTTTTTTTAAAGAGACAAGGTAAGATGTCTGTGAAACTCAATTGGCCACTCATTTAGAGCCTTGCTTGGGGTAGTACATTGATGAAAGCAACTTATTTCCTTCAGAGTCTGGTTTTCAGCTTTGCAGTTTCACAAACTCGATCTTAGATAATTAATTGTAACCACATTTACATGATTCTGATGTGTAAACCAGGGTGCATGAACTAATATATAAACTCGATTAACTTGCCTAAACCTAACTTATTTGAAATATCTTCAAAAAGTTTAAAATGCTAAGAACTATGAGTACATCTTCTTAATACTATTAATAATGGTGATATTTTACGTTTTTTGAGTTCTTAGCAGGTTGTAGACCTTATTGTGACCTTCACCTATTTGCTCTTCACATCAACCTTTTACACTGAGGTTATCATTATCCTCATTTTATTTATAAGCAGACTAAAGCAAATAAAAGTGAAGTAACTTGATCAAGATTATAATAACTGGCAGATCTAGGGTCCAATCTTTGGCAGTATGGCCTCAAAGACCCATGCCCCTAGCCACTACATTATACTGCCTACAGACATTGGTGTGGTACATAAACTCAAAATATCAGTGACCAAAATATCATATGTAGATGTTATTGGCTGTGAAGTTCTTCTGAATGGTACTTCTAGAGATGACCTCTGGATATGGCCTTCTGTTATATAGTTCCCTGTTTCTGAGTAATTTTTTTATATTCATAATGGTTAAGCTTGAGAATAAAGGTGAGTTTGAAGAGTGGAGATGTAGAGAAAAACAAGAATGAAAGATTACACAGGAAATTACATAGCCAGACCTGAAATTGTCCAAAATTCAGTTACACGGTCCCACCTAGAAATAAGGAAGGGCTGAGAAATGTGATGTTCGTGTGTGCTCAAGAAGAAAATGAACAAATAATGCTGTCTGTCACACACACACACACACACACACACACACACACACACACACACACACACCTTCTATCCTGTGTTTTTATCTCCAAATGGGACTTAAATGCTTGAGGCCATTTTCTAAATGTCCAACAATTTATGCGTTCTCATATATATTTTAGAATGAATTTGTCAATTTCCTTTAAAAAACCTGTTGGAGTTTATTTTTTAATTGGAACTTTGTTAAGTCTAATGTCATATGGGGAGAATTGACATCTTTATCTTGTTGAGCTTTCTTATCTACAAATGTAATTTAGTTTTCCACTTATTTTGATAATCTATGATGCTTTTGAATAAATTTCTAATTTTCTCAAAGGTCTTGAATAACTTTAGTGTTATTGTTACACATCATTTATTTGCCATCATTATCAGCATTAATTTTTTGCGAATTACATTATTTAACTCTTTGTTAAAGTTCTATAGAATAGCAATTAATATTTGCTCATTATTATATTTAAAATTTTGCTAAAATATCTTAAATCTAATATTTTTACCTATAAGTTCTTTGCATTTTTTATATAAATAGATTTATTATCTGTGATTATGAGTTGTCTTTCTTTCTTTCTAGTCTTTCTATCTTTTATTTTATTTCTTATTATAGTACGATAGCTTGGACCTCTAATAAAATGGGTTTAAAAGTGGTGAAACTGAGTATGTTTTTATTTTTGCCTAATTGAATAATTAGATACAACTTCAGGACTTTTTTCAGCTTTTTTGAGCTATAATTAAATAAAATTGTAAGATATTTAAAGTTTATAAAGTGATGATTTGATATATGTATGTATTATGAAAGGATTTTCCCCATTGAGTTAACACATCCATTGCCTCAGAATTTTACTTTTTTTTTGTGAGAAATTTTAAAGTTCCGTTCTCTTAGTAAATTTAAATTATATAATACAGCATTATCAACTATTGTCACTAGAGTATACATTAGATCTTTGGATGTTACTCACCTTATAACAGAAATTTTGTACCTTTGACAACTATCTCCTTATTTCCCCCATCCTTCAGTCCCCGACAATGACTTTTATACTCTTTGTTTCTATGAGTTCAAATTTTTCTTTTAGATTCCACATGTAAATGATATCATGAAGTATTTGTCTTTGTCTGGCTTATTTCACTTAACAGAATGCCTTCCAGGTTTATCCATGTCGTTTCAGATGACAAGACTTCTTTATGAAGGCTGAGTAATATTCCATTGATATATATAGATATACTATGATATATTTTCTGTATTTGTTCATCCATAAAAGAACAGTTAGGTTGTTTCCATATTTTGACTATTGTGAATAATGCCTCAATGAACATGGTAGTGCAGATATCTGAGCTAACGGTTTCATTTTCTTTAATTATATACCTAAAACTAGGACTGCTGGTTCATAGGGTTCTTAAGGAACCTCCATTCTGTTTTCCATACTGGCTGTACCAGTTTACATTTCCACCATCATTATAAAAGAATTCTCTTTTCTCTACATCCGTGTCAGTATTTGTTATCTCTTGTTCTTTAATAATAAAAATTCTAATAGGTGTGAAGTGACAACTTGTTGTGGTTTTGATCTGCATTTCCCTAATGATTAGTGATATTGATGATCTTTTCATGTACCTGTTAGCCATTCGTATGCCTCTTTTGGAAAAGTGTTTATTCAGGTTCTTTGTTCATTTTGTAAATTGAGTTATTAAGTTTCTTGCTATTAAGTTGTATAAGCTCCTTGTATATTTTGGATATTAACCCATTATCAGATATGTTGTTTGTAAATATTTTCTTCCACTTCATAGGTTTCCTTTCATTTTATTGATGGTTTTCTTTTCTGTGCAGAAACTTTTTAGTTTGAAATAGTCCCACTTGTTTATCTCTGCTTTTGTTGCTTTCAGTTTTGGTGTCCAATCCAAAAGTCCATTGCCAAGATCATTGTCAAGGAGTTTTATCATGTTTTTTGGTTGCACATCTTACCTTCATTTTTTCATTCATTATGAATTGATTTTAGTGTATGATATAAGATTGAGGTCCAGTTTAATTCTTTTGTATATGGCTGTCCAGCTTTCCCAACACCATTTACTGAAGCGATGAGACTATCCTTTTCATGTTGTATATTCTTAGCTCTTTCATTGAATATCGGTTGATTATATAAGTGTGGGTTTATTTTCGAGTTCTCTATTTTGTTCCATTGATTTATTTTTATGTCAATACCATACTGTTTTGATTACTATAGCTTTGTAATATAGCTTGAAAATGGGAAGTGTGATGCCATCTGCTTTGTCCTTCTCTCTTGAAATTGCTTTGGCTATTGTGAATCTTTTGTGGTTTCATACAAATTTTAGAATTGCTTTTTCTATTTCTGTAAAAAATGCCATTGGGATTTTGATAGTAATTGCATTAAATCTGTAGATTGTTTTGGGTAGCATGGACTTTTAATAGTATTAATTATTTAATCTATGAGCATGGACTACCTTTCCATTTATTTGTGTCATTTTCAGTTTCTCTTATCATTGCCTATTAGTTTTCATTGTATAGATCTTTTGTTTTCTTGGTTAAATTTATTCCTAGGTATTTTATTATTTTTGATGCCATTGTAAATAGGATTGTTTTCTTAATTTCTCTTTCTGATAGTTTATCATTTCATTAGAGTAATACAACTAATTTTTATACGTTGATTTTGTATCCTGCACTCTTAAGTGAACTAATTTATTAGTTCCAACAGGTGTGTGTGTGTGTGTGTGTGTGTGTGTGTGTGTGTGTGTCAGAGAGAGAGAGAGAGAGAGAGACAGAGAGAGAGAGAGAGAGAGAGAGAGAGAGAGAGAGAGAGAGAGAGAGAGAGAGAGAGAGAGAGACACATCAGGGTTTTTTCAGGGTTTTCTATACATAAGATTCTGTCATCTGCAAATAGAGATAATTTTACTTTTTCCTTTCTGCTTTGGGTGCTTTTTATCATTTTTTTTTCTTGCTTAATTTCTCTGGTTAGTACTTTCAATACTATGTTTTTAAAAAATTTGCTAGAGTGAACATCCTTGTCTTATTCCTGACCTTAGAGAAAAAGCTTTCAGACTTTCATCATTGAGTATGATATTAACTGTGAGCTTGTCATTTATGGACTTATTATGTTGAGGTATGTTCCCTTTATACCCAGTTTGTTGAATGTTTTTATCATGAAAAAATGTTGAATATTGTCAAATATTTTTTCTGCATCTATTGAGGCAATCATGTGATATTTATCCTTAATTTTGTTACTGTGGTTTATCACATTGATTGATTTGCATGTGTTGAATCATCCTTGCCTCAATGGAATAAATCCCACTTGTTCATGGTGTGTGATCCTTTGAATGTACTGTTGAATTTGGTTTGCCAATATTTTGTTGAGGATTTTTACATCTATGTTGTTTAGGGATTGTAGCCTGTAATGTTCTTTTCTTATGGCATCTTTGTCTGATTTTGGTATTATGGTTATGCTGGCCTTGTAAAATGAGTTTGAAAGTGTTCTCTCCTCTTCTATTTTTTGGAAGAATTTGAGAAGAATTGGTATTAATTTTTCTAATGTTTGATAGAATTCACCAGTGAAGCCTGACTTTTCTTTGTGGGAAGATTTGCTTACTGATTTTTAAATGCAAGGTTTACCATTTAAGAGTGTTGCTTGCCACTGATTTTTGATAGTTATCCTTAATAAAGATACCAAGTTCCCTTTAATTCCTGAGAAATGTTTTTCTTTTAAATTATAAATTGGTTTTTAATTTTATCACATTATTTTTTATGTAGCTGTGGGGATAATCAAAACTTTCTCCTTTATTTTGTTAATAGAATTGAATTATATGGTGTCAACAAGGGAATTTTGGGTGGTATGGGGTGCAGGGTGGTATGGGGTGCACGGTAGTATGGCTACTGGAATGGCAAAGAGAACAGTGTTTTCAACAGATTGTTCTCGTTAAATGATCTTGCTTATTTTCTATTTTTGGTTCTTTATTCCTCCCATCAATTCTGTGAGCCACCAAACAGCCCTCCAATAAATTCCTCTTATACTTAAACAATTTTTCTCTGTTTTTGGTTAACAAAAAATTTAAAAGATGGGCAATCAATCAAGATTTTCATTACAAACTAAGGATGCAAAACTAGATGGTCCTGAGTGATTCTAGTGGGAGGAGAAAGCTACAGCTTCTTTCCTTGGAAATCAAAAAAAGAGTTGTTAGGTTTTTTAAACTTAGCTGTCCCAGATCTTACTAAGTGAATATCTAGACACACTGAGTTCCTGGATAACTACATTTCCTTCCACATCTACTCAGGTGGTGTAATTTGGGAGGCACTTTGAATTGCCTGGAAATTTCTTGTCTAAAAAAATGAGGCTTGGTGAAAGGAAACCTATTGATCCAGTTCCCAAAGAAAATTCATTATGTTAATTAGTTTTCAAGCTCAGCTGGTCCAATAACTTTGCCCAAGAGTCCTGGTCTTGGGCTGGCTTCTCACTCATCCTACCCCAGCTGATCCATCTCACCACCTGTGATCTCAGGCAGCATAAGAAGAGCATAGCTCTTTTGGTCTCTAGGTCTCAGGGACAATTCCCAGGAACCAGGTTGTATAAACCTGTGTAGAAATGTAACTAGGCCTGCTTAATTTATAATGTCTAAATATTTAGACATAGGAGTCTTCATGTGTACTCATACCCCAAACCCTGAAATTTTAGTGGCAGGGTTAGATTCCAGGTAGACACATGCATAGTTATAGGTGGATGTCCAGCCCCCTTTCTGCAGAATGCAATTTGACATGCTTAAATCACCAAGTTATATCTGGAACATTCATATAGAGTTGGATGCTCAATCTGGGACCTCATCTGCAGTACCTCATAGTACTTCAGATGTCAGTGTTGGCTTAGTCACCCAAAGACACATCTGTTTCTATTCTCATTTCATCTGTTTGAAATTGTTAAGTCTTCATGAATATGCACATAGATTCCAGGAACTGCTTGGTGACTTGAAAAGCTTTGGTCTATACTTTAAGCACTTTTGTCTAGCATCGTGTGATATAATGTCATTTATGTGAATAACTTCTCAAAGGTTAAATTAAAGCTTCACCCAATCAGGATAACTGTGCCCAATTTCATAGCTTTTTCTACTAGAAATGAGAAAAAGCACTTTTGTTTATTTGTTTTTAAGAAGTCAGCTGATACTAAAATCATATACATAATGGAAGGATGAGGATGTGGGAAAGGGCCAGAAGACTTTAGCTAACTTACCCAAGACTCAAATTTAAATGCCTTAAGGGCCAAGAATTAATTGTGAGGCAGATCCAGGCAAGACAACAGACAAAATTGGGATCATAGTGATCTAGAGATATAGATATATGCTTTATCTAAATGCATTAAAATTTAGTGTTTACATTCCTTGGAAAATTTTTATAGAATTACAACTTATAAACAGAAAAGTATACAGATCAATGGATTTCAAAATATAAACCTCTGTGTAACTGTGTAACAGATCAAGAAATATAATGTTACTAACATTTCAGAAACCCACCTTGTTCCCTTCAAGTCTCATCCTCTCTGCCCTGTTGCTCTATGCCCAAAGCATAACCACTCTTCTGTATTCTTATACTGTAGATTAGTTTACTGTGGTTTTGAATTAGAAATAGACAAACAGATAATAGGTTTTATGTTTGACTTCTTTCACTCACTTTATATTTTGGGGGTTCATCAATAATGTATTCAGTTGTAATTTGTACATTCTTATTTCTGCACAATTTTCCATGGTATGAATATACTAAAATGTAGTTATTCATTATGTGTGTATGGACTTTTAGGTTGTTTTCTGTTAGTGGTTACTACAAATAAGCCCAGATATTTTAGTGCACATATGTATTTATTTATGTTAGGTGTATGTGTAGATGTATATTTCCTGGGCTTTAGGGTAAGTATATCTTCTAGTTTTAAGAAACCCTCCCAACTTTCCGTGGTGGTTGTTTTGATGTACACTCCTCCCCAACCAATGGTTGGGAGCTCTAGCTGCTCTATAGATACACCTAATCTTGGTATTTCTAATCTTTTCTTATTTTGACCATTCTGGTGGGTAATAAAACTATTTTGTGCTGCTTTAATTTACATTCCCCTGAAGACCAAAAAAGTCCAACCCCTTTATTCATATTTATTGGCCATTTGCATATCCTTTTTGAAGAAGAATCTATTTTAGCTTTCTCCTCCCTTTTTTGGCTTATTTTTCCATTGAAGTTTTAATCTTTTTCTGTTGAATTAGAGGAATTTTAAAATATATATTCTGAATACAACATCTTTTGTTGGGGATATGTTTTGCCTATGTTGTTTCCCACTCTGTGGCCTATTTTTATTGTCTTAATAGAATCTTTTTAGATGAATGAATGTTATTCATTTTAATGCAAGCAAGTCTATTAAATTTTCCTTCATAATTAGTGCTTTTTGTGTCTTTCATAAGAACTCATTATCTAGGTCTTCTAAAAGCTTTATATTGTATTTTTTACATGTAGATCTATAGTTCATCTGGAATTAATTTTTTGTACATGGTGTGAAGTAGTGGGAAGGAGTTAGTTAGCAGTAGGTTTGTAACTCACTTTCTCTTTCTTTTTAAGGCTATATTTTATCCCAGTCAAACCTCTGTTAACAAACTGGTGGGATTTTCTAGCTGGGTGACGCCTGGGGAAGTTTTGGGAGATTCTATATGATACATTTTAATTTAAAACTGCTTTAGCAGGACATACTTGATTGGATTAGCTTATTTATTATAGGTAAATCTGTAATTTATGATTGTATGGGGTGCAGATTCACTGGACAATAAAAGATAGTCATGAGGGCCTTTTGAATTTGTAATCAGTGAGTTACGAGAATCCAGAGACACTGAGTACCTTCCCTGAACTTGTTTGTGCTTCACAGAAAGTACTTGTCTGTTACTCCAAAACCAAATATCTCTCAGTACAGAGAAGAAAACCTTTAGGATACTGCCTCTGATGGTTCGGGGCTTCCCAAGTCAGGAGCTGTGTCAATGACCTTTATTTCTTTTTTCTATCTTTTGATAATTCTAAGTGAACTTAAGATTGGGAAAGACTCGTGCCTTGTGTGAATCTGTACGACAATTCAGAGACCTTTGTATTTAGGGCAAGTAGAAGTCAAGATTGCCTATTTTCCATGTGGATATCCATTTGCTGCAGTCGCATAAAAGTCCTAAGCTGAGCATGCTATGCATGTTTGAGGAACAAAGGAAATCCATGTGGCCAAAGAAGAGGGGGTGAGGGAAGAGTGGCAGGGGGCAAAGTAGAGGAGAGTATCTGCTGGGAGTCCATGATCTCTTAGAATATTAGAGATTATTATAAGGAATTGGTATTTACTCTTAGTTTATAAGTCTTTGCAGAGTTTTGAATGCAGGAGTGAATCACTCTTGCTGTAGTATTGAGAACAAACTGCAGAGGGTCAAGGGCAGAAGCAGGGAGATCAGTCAGAAAGCTCTTGTGATAACCCAGACAATGTACGATCATAGGCTGGACTTAGGTGCTGCAGTGGAAGAGGTGAGATGTGGTCTGACTTTGGACTGATTTTGAATATAGACAGGAGTCAAGGTTAGAAAAAAAGAAAGAAGTCAAGAATTTGGGCGTAACCATCTAAAATGGAGCTTCAATTCAGAAAGAATATATGTGCTGGGATCTTACATGTGAGCCAGGCTGACTAGGATTGCCTCTTGATTCTGGTATTAACTTTGTACAGCCATGGGCAAGTTACTTCTTTATGTCTTAGTTTCCTCATCTATAAAACAAAATTAGTAGTATTACTTATTTGTATATGGTTGTAATAATTTAACTAGCATATGTAAAGCAGGTAGAACGTAGTATAAACATTGCAAAAACATTCACATTTATGGTTTAATAAAATGAGAGAAGACTTCATGAGAGTCTTTTGGGAAAAAAATTATTCATGTGATTCTACTTCCAGTGTAGTTATTTTTAAAAATGTGTCTGTCAGTCTTACACATCTGTGAGCCCCTTGGAAGGGTCAGGAGGTGAACCATTCTCCCACAACACTCTGCACACACCCTGGAATGGAGGAAAGCTTTGGGAAATGCTTGTCGAGAATGTAGTGTTAGGGATACCACAGTGCTCTAGGGATAGCCTTAGGGTGGGAGGCTTTACTTCCCTGTAGTCTCCTTGCCCTCACAATGAATGTAACCTTAAAATAATGAACAGAACATTAAAAAAATAAAAATACTGTACATGCCATAGAAATCCATTCCAAGTCACCCCAAAAGAATGTAAAATCTCATAAGAAGAGTAAGTAAATGTAGTTTAAAGAATCACTTAGCCTCCTGGGTCAGACAGAATAGCCCTTAAAAATTCTGGAGCTATTATTGTTGAAGGCCTCTGAGGCAGAGGGTTAGCATGTTGAGGGCTGTTGATAATGTGTCAGAGGGCTGCAGGGATAATAACAAAAAATGATTTTGTTATTAATTCTTAGTTTAAAAATTAAAGTTTTTTTTTTTTTTTTTCCCAGAATTTTAAATGGGGATGCTGCATGAAGAATTAGCATGGTATCTATGAATTCCTGTCCTCTGTTAGTGTTTATTTTGCTGCACATGGAGGAATGAGAGAAATGACAAACTGGGGTTCGAGCTCTGGGGGCAGAGAGTGGCTTCTTTAGACAAATGAGGGCTCTACTTAAGTACTAAAAGTTTTCAAATTTCATACTAACAAGGAATTACCCCGGGCTAGGTCCCACCTAATTCCTGGTTCTTATATCTTCCCAGTTTCTCATTAGATGCCCTGGGCTTGATTTTGACCTGCTTTCATGACTTTAGTGTTTTGAGTCTTGTCAGTATTTCAGTGTCTCTTGAATAATAAGCCCTGGCAACATGCCTTGGGCCTTTCTTCCATTCTTGACTTGAAGTTTGATCCTTGCCTTCCTAGCTTAAGTCATTTGCTTTGCCCAGTGAGTTTCTACCCTCAACTCTCTCCTACCTCATTCCTTAACTGAATCCTTTATTGAAAATTCACCCTCATACTAGGGAAGAACTGGTGATACAATTTGAACTATCACCACAGTCAAGAACCCAGGATCTGGAATAAAAAAAATAGATTTTGTGTCCCAATTCTATTACTCATTTAATGTTGGACTATGGGTGGGTTGGAAGGCTATTTCTAGTACATCTTTTTTTTTTTTTTTTTTGCCTAAAATGAGCATGACAACAATGATCTTATAGAGTTATTGTCAAGATTAAATCATGTTGTATGTAAAGGCCTTATGATTAAGTCTGCCATTTAGTAAGTGTTCAACAAATGTTAATTGTTATTGCAGTTATTATTATGTCAATCCTTCTATTGTTACTATTACCATGAAGAATGGTCACTTTCAACAAAAGCCTATAGTTTATCCCCTCTTTCCACTAAGCATGAGAAGAATATTTTATGTTTTAGAAATAGGAAATAGAAATAGATATATTTAATTGTTCTTGCTACTTCTGACAATATTTGCAAACCACTGTTGAAGACTGAGTCAAGAAGAGAAATTACTGGGTGTGATGGAGGAATAGCACCCCAGTCTAGTGTGGAGCTTTTCTGGAGCAGAGGCTTAGAGAACGCATAGTATTCATGGATCTTTGGTGTTGGAAAAGATCTTGAAATTCATCTAGTGCAAATTCCTTATTTCACCACTGAGGAACTGTGATCCAGAAGCATTCAATACCATGTCTCAGGTCACACAGCATAGCTGAGACCAGAACCCTGTCTTGTGACTCCAAGTAAGGTTAGTGATCATTCTACAGCAACATCAGCATCACTTGAGAATTGGTTAGAAATCCAAATTCTCAGGTTTCACTTTAGACCTACAGAATCAGAAACTTTACAAGTCAGGCACAGGAATCTGTGTTAAAACAAACCCAAATTTCCTGCCCTTCAGTGATTCTGATGCATGATTAAATTTGAGAACCAATGCTATTCATTATGTTAAATTATCATGTTTTTAACCTGATTATGTATATTTCTGCAAAGCAAGGTAGGGATTTAAAAAAAACCCATGAATATAAGGAAATATACAAAAGAAGAGAAAAACAAGGATCTTTTGATATTGATCAAGACATTCAGGTATATATATATACATATATATACACACATATATATACATATATATACATATGTATACATAATTACATATGACAAATACATATTTATTTAATTATTTTTAGGTTTCACTTCTAAAAGAGCTACTCTCCTCTTGTGATTTATTACAAAGATACAAGTACATGTTTGTTTTCAGTATTACTGATTGGATGTAAACATAAACGCATCAAAGAAGGCAGAAGAAGGTGTGTGTGTGTGTGTGTGTGTGTGTGTGTGTGTGAGAAATATTGTTTGGTCTAGTTATTTTGTCTATTTCATTGTTTTTCTCTGAAAATATGACAACATGAAAAACTAATGTGAAAGAGCCAATACATTTATGTTTCATAGCAAAGCCAATAGTCTCTGGAATGCTTAGCTAATATTATATAGAGCTATCAATTCCTTTTCCCCATAATATCTGTGCATGATATATAAAAGCAATTGTGTTTAATATAATAATAATTTTTCATGGATCTGTCTGGATAGATTTTTTTTTACTCATCACCAAATGCTAAAAGTCCCTGGTGATATTTTGCTCCTGGAATACTTTGATATAAATGGTAGAACTTTATAGTAAAATCATTGAATAGTCTTCTAGCCATCTTACAACAAAAGAATAAAATAATTGGATTATTTCTGGAGAAGTTTGAGATGAGAGCTGGTTTAAGACATTGATGGGTCCTGGAAAAATGTAAAAAAGTCAAAGTATCATTTTAGATTCTGACAAAGCTACAGTTGAGAGCTCTATAGTTCCTATATATATAGCCTTTATAATTTTGTGTATGTAGGCAACCATTTTAGCTTAAATTGGAATCTTAATCTTAAAGGGGAATTGTGGATGTGGATCATTGAATTATGGGAAGGATTGCACAGATATGAAGCCTCTTTTATGTTCTGGGTACTTTGATATTACTTATGTTTATTCTTGTTCAAGATCATCATCATCATCAATAATATCATAACCGATATTTATTGAACATTAGTGATGTGCCAGGCACTATAAGAGGAATTTTTATGTGTCAATTCATGTAATCATCACTAGAACATTAGCGGTACATACCACCATTGTCCATTTTACAGACGAAGAGATTTAAATGAAAGGTTAAGTAACCTGCCAGAATTGCACAGCTAGTAAGAGATAGATTTAGGAGACCAGTCTCTTAACCTCTAGATAATGCTACCTTCCCATAATTTACTCCCAACGCTAATGTCAAATTATGTTGGTTATTATTCCCTCTATACAGATGAGGATAATGAGGCTCAGAAAGAGGAAAAAAACTTGCTAAGGTAACAGAGTCAACCAGTGGCCATGTTGGTCTGTGTGTGTCATTTGCACTTCCCACACTGCTTTTTGCAGTACCTCATACATACTTTCATGTGTCTTTATATTTTATTTTATTTTATTTTATTTTATTTTATTTTATTTGCATTTTGTCCTTGGTACTGGTATATGATGCTGTTCACAACATTTGTCCAAGAACCTTTTAAAATAAAGAACTTTTAAAATAAAGGAACAGAGAATGTAGATGAAACTTAGACTCTGCTAAGAGTAACACAATGCAAAGCTTCTGATTTCATTAAAAATTATTTTGTAGATGTGCGAATGTTGCTACAAAAGATATAGAAGGCTCAGTTCCAATTTGAATCCCTGCTGCTTATTTCTATGTGATAACATCCCGATCATCAAACCAACATGTTCTTAAATTAATATTGGCTGCTACCAGATACACTTTTAATATTATAGTAGTTGCCCCTTATCTGTGGGAGGCAATACCATAATTCAAACTGAATCTTATATATTCTAAAGTTTTTTACTAGGTTGAAGTTTAGTTTATAAATTAGGCATAGTAAGGGATTAACAATAACTAATAATAAAATAGAAAAATTATAACAATATAGTGTAATAATGTTACATGAACGACTCTGGGTCCATTATAAGTAAGATAA
>JAQQSQ010000938.1:0-13450 GCA_028627145.1 Eidolon dupreanum | reverse complement strand
CCTGCCTGTTCTATATAAGTATTTAACACTTTTAGAGCATGGCAGAATATCCACAAGGTCTTGCCTACACTCAAGACGCGCCTCAGTGTGGATCCCCTTAATAAACTCTTAATGCAATGCTGGAGTTGTCAACCTTTTTCTTTCATCTCTAGGCCCAGGGAAATTTCACAAACAGAAGGGCAGTGTAACAGTACCGAATGCCCAGGAAAGTTTCAAAGAACCTCCACCGAAAGGACCTTTCATAGGATGTTTGTGCCCAGGGAAGGTCCTGGAGGAGAGGAACAGAGATTTCATACAAATATTCCAGGTGGTTATTCTCGCCTTTCCTCTACCGTAAAATACCACTGGCAAAAAATAAATCTTTAAAATGAGCCATCCATTGAAGGTGGGAAAACGATAAGCAATTAAATACCACATCTCTTTGAAATACGCCAAGACAAAAGCTGATGATGCTGTGAATTGGAGACGGGGAAGGTGGCATTTCAGATGCCGGCAGAAATCTGAAAATTTAGGGATGAATTACAAACTCTAGGAAGTGGAGGGATGGGGAAAGGACAGGGTTGTAAAATTGAGGCCAGGCTTCTCAGACATTTGGAAGACTCAGCAGAAAATGGGTTCCCACTGAGAAAGGGGGACTGGGGATCCCACAGAACCTCCCACACACAAACCCCAGAGACCAAGTCACGACTGTCCCCCAAGGATCATCCTGATGGTCACCGCACCATCTGGAGATGGAAGGTTGTGGGGGAAGAGCTGCCCAGAGAGGCTCCCAGGCCGAGGCCGACGTCGCCGCGTGCAGTGAGACAGAACGACCAGGGTCCCGGCTGCTGGCCCAGCCCCACGCTGCGTGCTGGAGGGGACTGAAGTTCAAGTGGGGCCCCCAGTGGACTCAGGTCCGGAAACTCCGGACTTGACCGGGGACGGGGCGGGGGGTGGTTGTTCCCACCTCGGCTGCTTCCAGTCAGCCCCTGGTGCCTTCTCCCCATCCTGGCCCGCACACTCACCATTTCCCGGGTTTGGGGATCCCCTACCATCATTCCTAAGGTAGCCGCGGTCGGCGCAGGTCACAGCAGGACGGACGCTGAGACAGACACCTGATCCTTAAAACGCAGGTAAGACGGGAACTCCTGCGCAGCCGGGCGCGTCCTCGTTATTTGTGGCGCGTCGCCCCACCCACCTGCCCTGCTGCGCCCCCGATTGGACAGTTCGCAAGGACCCGCCTCCCTCATTCCTGAATGACAGTCGGGGAAAGGGTTAGACGGCTTAACGGAACTCCCTGCGGGTGGCTGGGACCAATCCCCAACACGGAGGTTTGCTTTAACAAAACTTCCCAGTCCTAGAGGGACAGTGGTGTCTTCCTGCCCCTCTTACTGAACGCGGGACACAGGTGTGAGAAGGAGATTTCACAGTTTCCAAATGGAGCGACGCCCTTGTCCTGAACATAGGGGCGCTGAGGCCAGGCCAGTCTGGGACCAGGGGTTCCTCCCGGGTCCTCCCCGGGTCAGGGGCTGCGAAGACACTCATGGAACTTGTTTACAAGTCCATTGAAAAACGACCTCACCATGTGTAATAAAGAGTTTGTCTCCATTTTGATCTTCGCTGACAGCGTTGAGGCTTCCACCCATCCCTTCCCCACATTCCTTTAGCTAAAATCCCCATTACCTCCCGAGAGGTGGTTCTGCAGGGAAACTGGAACCGCACAGCGCCAACTCGGCGCAGGGACTCTTCTCCGAACAACCGTGAGCTGTGCGACGTGTTCGGTAAAACTGGCAGGTGTACATTTTACACTAAAAGTTAATTATTTTAGACAGTCTTTGACTGTGCCCTTAGAGATCTTGAAATGTAAATGGCTATGATATCCCTAAGGCAACTGAACTCCAATTTTCACCAATACAACAAAAAACGAACGATTTAGAAGTGTGAGATGTACCTGAAAACTCAATATACTTAAAACACTGGTTCAAAACATCTAATTATTTATTTGAATAGCTTTATTGAGATACAATACACATACCATACAGTGAACCCCTTTAATGGGTACGATTCATTGGTTTTCAGTGTATTTATATATACATGCAATCATCACAATTTTTGAACATTTTTGTTGTCTCAAAAGACAGCTGTACCTTTAATTGTCACTTCTCGATTTTCCAGTTTTCTCCTCTAATCCATAATCCTAGGCAACCTCTAATCTTTCTCTCTAGATTTTCCTATTCTGGATATACATTGAATGGAATCATATACTCTGTTGTCTTTGTAATTGACTTTAGGTACTTAGCACAACTTTTCAGGAACATCTATGTAGTAGCATGTATGGATACTTCATCTGATTTCACAGCCAAATAAGACTGCATTGTACTGATAAAGTACATTGTGTTTATTCATCTGTTGATGAACGGTTGGTTTGTTTCCAGCTTGTGGTGATTCTTAATAACACCAAAATAAACCTTCATGTACAAGTTTTTGTTTTGACTTATAATTTCCTTTCTTTGAGTATACCCAGGAAAGAATTGCTCGGTCCTCTGGTATTCTAGGTTTAATGTCTGACGAACTGCCATACTGTTTTCTTAAGTGACTGCAGTACCATTTTATATTCCCACCAGCAGTGTATGGGGGTCCTGATTTCTCCAAATCCTTAACAACACCAGTTATTATCTCTTTTTGATCCCAGCCGTCCTGGTGGTTGTGACCTGGTATCTCACTGGGGTTTTGACATGGATTTTCTTGATGACTAGTGATTTCTAGTGTCTTTTCATGTGTTCTTCTTGCCTATTCATACATCCTTTGACATTGAAAGAAAAATGTCTTTTTACGTCTTTGACATTTTAAAATTGGGTTATTTGACTTTTTTATTATTGAGTTGTAAGAGTTCTTTAGATTTTTTTGACATAAATTCCTCATCAGATATATGATTTGCAAATTTTTCTTTCATTCTCTAGGTTGTATTTTCACAATATTGCCTTAACATTTTTACTTTTAATTGTGGTAATATACAGATATTATAACATTTACATCCTAAGTGTACAGTTCTGTGAAAAGTACAATGACATTGGGAAACCAATCTCAGACCTGTTTTGAAACAGTTTCGAAACTTTGAAAGCTGAATATCTATACACATTAAACAACCTCTTCCCATTCCCCTCTGCCCCCAGGTCCTAGTAACTACCATTCTATTCTCTCCTTATATGAATTTCACTATTTTAGGTCCTCATACAAGTAGATTCATACAGTGGTTGTCCTTTCATGAATGGCTTATTTCACTTAGCATAATGTCCTCGAGTTACACTCATGTTGCAGCATGTCAGTTTCTTTCTAAATCTGAATAATATTCCATTGCACGTATACACTAAATTTTGTTGATTCATTCATTCATTCATTCATTCACTTATTCAACCACATGGGTTGCTTCCACCTTTTGGCTCTCATGAATAATGCTCCTATGAACACTAATGTAGAAATATCGCTTTCAGTCCCTAGAATCAAGTCTTTGGGGTATATATCCAGAAGCAGATTTGCTGGATCACATGGTAACCTGAATTTAATTTTTTTCTTCTGCTGTGGAGAATAATATTATGTTGCTATTAAAGCAGTAAATATAGTTACACAGACAGACTGGTTAGTCCCACTGGTGGAACATCAGAACTCTAATATCCACAGGAGTGGATATTATTAGCATTTATATGTGTCTCCAGAATTTAGTTTGCTCATTTTTAGCCATCTTGTTTAAATATGCATATAACAGAGTTGGTTGCTAATTTAACTGTCTTTTAAATTTAAGAATCCTACAATGAATAAATTAAACTTTATACTACTGATTCTAAAGCACATTACATTAAAATTGTGATCATCTGGGCTCAGAGAAATCAAATCAAATACTTAGAGTTTCCAATTTAAAACATCTTTTTCTTCCTTGGAGAAAGTATGTAAGAAATATTTACTTATACTTTATGGAACTCAGATGGTTGTTATGTGGACTTATACATAACTCTACAAAAGCAAAAGAACAAAACCTACAGTTGGTAGAAGGAAAAAAATAGCAAAAATCAGAGCAGAAATAAATGAAATAGAGACAAAAAAAGAGAACAGAAGAGATCAATAATTCTAAGAACTGGTTCTTTGAAAAGATAAACAAAATTGACAAACTTTTAGCTAGACTCACCAAAATAAAGAGAAGACAAAATAAATAAAATCAGAAGTTAGATATAAAAACTGATATCACAGAAATACAAAGGATCATAAGAACAACTGAACAATTACACATAAACATTTTGGACAACCTAGTAGAAATGAATAAATTCCCTGAAACATAGACTCTACCAATGCCGAATCGTAAATAATTAGAAAATCTAAACAGACAAATTACTAGTATGGAGATTGAATCAGAATTCAGAACCTCCACAAAAACAAAAGCCAGGCCCAGACGACTTCACTGGTGAATTTGATCAAATAATCAAAGAAGAATTAATACCATTTGTTCTCAAACTCTTCCAAAAACAGATGAGAAGGGAACTCTTCCAAACTCATGTTATGAAGCCAGCGTTACCTGACACCAAAACCAGACAAGGATGTGAAAAGCACAGAAAATTACAGGCTAATATCCCTGATGAACACAAATGCAAAAGCTCCTCAACAATATATTAACAAACCAAATTCAATAATACATTTAAAAACCTATAGACCATGATCAATTGGAATTTATTTCAGGGATACAAAAATGGTTCAACATTCGCAAATCAGCCAATGTGATGCACCACACTGAAAACGAAGAAAATCATTTGATCATCTAGATCATTTAGGAAAAGAATGTGATGAAATTCAACATCCATTTCTGATAAAAACTCTCAAAAAAGTAATAAAGGCCATATATGATAAATCCACAGCTAACATCATAATCAATGACAAAATGATCACAAATAACACACTCAATGATAAACTACTAAAAGCTTTTTCCTCTTAGATCAGAAACAAGACAAGGATGCCCACTCTGGCGACTTTTATTAACCACAGTATTTTAAGTCCTTGTCAGAGTAATTAGGCAAGAAACAAAAAAGGCAACCGAATTGAAAAGAAGTAAAACTGTCACTATTTGCAGATGCCATGGTATTATATATATAAAACTGTAAAAAACGCCATCAAAAAACTGATAGAAATAATCAACTAATTCAGTAAAGTTGCAGAATACAAAATCAATATGCAAAACTGTGTTCCATTTCTATGCATTAATAATAAACTACGACAAAGAAATTATGAAAACAATTCCATTTACAATTTTACCAAAAAGAATAACATACTAAGAACTAAATTTAACCGAACAGGGTAAAACACCTGTATACTGAAAATTACAATATTAAAAAAAATTTATAAGACACAAATAGCTGGCAAGATATCCCATACCCGAGAACTGACTTAAAATTATTAAAATATACATAAAACCCAAAGCAATTTACAGATTTACTGCAATCCCTATCAAAATTTCAATGTCATTCTTAACAGAAATAGAAGCAATGATTCTAAAATTTATATAGAATCACAAAAGACCCCAAATAGCAAAACAACAACAACAACAACAACACAAATGAACAAAAAAATCCTTACGATAAAAGAACAAAGAGGGTAGAATCATGTTCCCTAATTTCAAACTATATTACAAAACTATAGTAATTTAGAAAATACAGTACTGACATGAAAATACATAAAAGGCACATAGGTCAAGGGAACTGAATAGAGCACCCAGAAATAACCCCACACACATACTTTGAATTAATTCATGACAAAGGAGCCAAGAATATATAATGCCTCTCCAAATAAATGGTGCTGAGAAAACTGGACAGACACATGCAAAAAAATGAAAGTGAACCACAATCTTACACCATCCACAAAAATTACCTCAAATGCATTAAAGATTTGAGCATGGGACCTGAAACCATAAAACTTCTAGAAGAAATCATAGGCCATAAGCTCCTTCACGTAGGTCTTGGTGGTAACTTTCTGTAACTGTCACTAAAAGCAAAGGCAACAAAAGCAAAAATAAAGAAGTGGGACTACATCAAATAAAAAAGCTTCGAAAGAAAGAAAGAAAGAAAGAAAGAAAGAAAGAAAGAAAGAAAGAAAATAAAAAGCTTCTGTACAAGAAAAACCATGAACAAAATAAAAATGCAAAATGAAGGAAATACTTGCAAACCATATATATGAATAAAGGTTAATATCCAAAATCTAAAAAAAAAAAAAAAAAAAAAAAACCCTCATACAACTTAATAGCCAAAAACAATCTGAATAAAAAATAAACAGAATATCTGAATAAACATTTTCCCAAAGACATACAAATGGCAAACAGGTACATGGAAAGGTGCTCAATATCTTTTATCATAAGAGAAATGCCAATCAAAACCACAATGAGATTGTGACAATGGCTATTATCAAAAAGGTAAGAAATAACAAGTGTTGGCAAGGTTGTAGAGAAAAGGCAACAGCTGTGCACGATTGATGGGAATGTAAATTGGTGCAGCCACTATGAAAAATACTATGAAGGTTCCTCAAAAAATTAAAACTAGAACTACTTTATCATCAAGCATATACTTTTTGGATATACTTTTCGGTATATCCAAAAAAACCAAAAATAATTAACTAGAAAAGATACATGCAGACCCATGTTGATTATAGTAATATTTATAATAGCCAAGATATGGAAACAACCTAAGTGTCCACAGATGGTTGAATAAAGAAAGAAAATAATTATAGTGTGCGTGTGTGTGTGTGTGTGTGAAATCTAAAACAAACAATAAAAAACACAAAGCTCACAGATATGCAGAAATGAGAGAAGGGAATATTTTTTAAACAGACTGAAAGTTAAGATCTATCTGGAGGTAAAGCAGTAGATCTTAGGTTAAATTCTGAATCATTGGGTGAGGGGAAAGTCTCCTATTTCCAGCACCTGGGGGCTAAATAGGTGCTCAAAAAATACTAAATGAAGTTTTAAATCTTATTCTCACTAAAGCGGGGAGTTCTGCCAGTAAGAGCTGTTATAAAATTACTCATTGACTCTGACATAAACACTGGCACATAAGACATTATAACATGTAACCCAGTTGTTAAAAAATGGCTTGGGTACAGCTGAAATTTATTGGATTTCGTTAACCAATGTCACCATAAAATAATTAATTAATTAATTTTAAAAAAAGAAAAAAATGACTTGGGGTCAGCAAAGACATACGATGATCAACATTTAGATTATGTATCACTGTAGTAAGTTCTTTAAGGAAAACATTTGTCCCTTTAAAATAATTTGAGAAAAACTGATATACTGTTTTCTATACAGGCTGTGACATTTTACATTTCCACCAATAGGATATCTATTTGTCCTCTACAGGCTATTGAATAATCCCTTAGGATTATTGGGGTACCATGACCACAGTTAGTGGGATACCAGGTATAGCTGCAATTTGAGTCCTAGCATTGATTACTTGTGCGAAGGTTTGTGAATTGGAGCATTAGAGTAGATGGCGAAATTAACTAACCTATGTTGTAGAGGCTCCAAAGCCAGGAGGCTGCCTTTCATCTTTTTTTCTTGTGTAAATTCTTTCAATACACTGGATTTCTAATTGGTGAAATTGTAGACCCCTAGTTTCACTATATTTTTTCTTATATTTCCTCCATCCTGTCCTTCCCTGTTTTTTTTTGTTTTGTTTTTGTTTGTTTTGTTATGTTTTATTTTTTCCTTATTGGTCACTGGATATACTTTGGGGAAGGGGTTGCCTCTCTAACCTGATATATGTATCTGAGAGCCTCCAATCAGTGCCATTAGGGTTAGGAGCCTCCCCACGACAACTGTTTGCTTCAGAGAGTTTAAGGACCCAAGCCGAAGTCAGGTTTCAATTTGCTGTGCCACAGTGAGGCCATGGGTGCTGTCCCCTTGACCCCGAGGGTCAGAATCTGTGCTGTAGTAGTGGCAGGGGCAGCAGCAGCAGCAGAGGCACATAAGAGTCTGGGGGAGCCCTCTGGTGTTTGGGTGTGGACTCAGCCCGCCACCTGCTGGCTGCCCTTCCCCATCTTCTTTCTCACTTTCTCTTAAACAACTGGTCTTTCAGATGGGCAGATGGGCCCACCTCTTGCACAGGGTGTAGTCTCCTTTCTTCATTCCCATCCCCAGCCTCTGCCACAACTTAACACTCTGACACACTCACAAATCCCATCAAGGACATTCACCCAGGACCACCTGCAGGAGGGCCCCATCCCACACGCCTGCGCCCAGAGGCCTAGGAATTGTCGAAACTGCGCACTCTGGCCTGCTGCACACAGAACTGGGGTTCGGCAGGGTCAGCGCTGCCACACAAGGCAGCACAGCTCACAGCCCCAGCTCCCCAACACCCAGCAGCCCACAGTACAGCCGCCAACAGGCAGCAGAGCAGGTGAGCAGCTCAGAGTGAGACAAGATGGACCCACGGAGTAGTCACGTGGGACATACTCAAGGAGCCAACTGTTACGGACACCTGCAGAGACGTGGTTCCCAGGTTGAGAATGATGTAGTGTGCTCCCTTGACTCAATACACACACATCTAGTATTGTGTTGGCAGGAAATGACTGCTTAAAAATTATTGCTTGCTGGAAATTACTGCTTGGCCATCGCCATTGGAATGTAGGTTATTAACTATGAGAACATAACATTCTAATAATGAGCTTTCTGCTTCTGTACCCCTGCTTGCACACCCGACCTATAGGTTGACAGGTAGTGAATAGACAGAATGAAGAATAGGGTTTTGGGCTTAAAAACTCTGTACCTCTACATTTCGGGGCTGCTTAATTTGGGGTCTGCGTACCCCTGGCAGACCCAGCTGGCTGAATAAAGAGTGTGTTTCCTATAACTCACTGAGTTCTGGTGGTCCGTGTGTCTATCAGGGGCTGGCAGCTACAACAGTATAAGAAAAGGTTATGTATGACTCACATAATTCAGATATCTGGGGCATCAGTCTGGCCTCTCAAGTAGCTCTAAAACGGCTTTAGAGAATTAAAAAAATGAAAGAACTGGGTTTTACTTGTGATTACATGGTGTTAGAGAAAAAATATCAGTGCCACTTGTCAAAGATGGTAAGGAAGATTTTATTCAGAACCACTGCAATGGGACTTCACGGATGGGAGAAATGGGATCGGGCTCCACTCACAGCACAGCAAGGGCAAGTGGGGATCACAGCCAGAGAGCAGGGTGGGTGTCAGTGGATGGAAAATCACTGAGAGAAAAACAGGGTTAGGGGTTCCTGCTAAACCAACTGCAGACAGGCCAGGGTGCTCAGACGTCACCTGATGGTGCAGGAGACGGAACCGACCAGATATGGAGAGGATCAGATAGGAGGGGGTTCTGGTTCATGTGACTCCAGGGTTCCTGTTGAAACTGGATTTCACAAGGACGTGCAATGATAGGCCTGGGAGAAGTTTCGGGAGCCTGAGTAAAGTTGTTCACACGAAGAATCCTTGTATTAGTCTAATATCAGTCTACAGTTGAAGAAACTTAGGAATAAAAAGGCTGGATAACTTGCCCAAGATCAAACAGAATAATGGGAAGAGTTCAGGGCCAGAGTTCTGTTCACAGACGAGGACTGTGCCATTGGAACTTGAAGCCAGCGCAGAGGAGGGTGCCCCGATTTTCCCCTCAGCCTTTCATGGGTGGAGGCAGGGAAGGGGGAGGGGGCTTAAGCCACAGCAAATACCAAACGATGCAGAGTCTGACTGCTCATTGCAAAGACAAACATGGGCAAGAAAAGCAGGCATTTGCAATCACTTGTTTTTATATAAAGAAATGCTAAGGAAGTTCAATAAATGACCAAAACTGTGTACTTGGGCGTGGCTGGACTAACAGCGCTGGAGGGGCCAGGATATGCGGGCAGTGAGTCTTCTTAAGTCAGACTTTTCTATCTTCTACATTTATTGAAAATAAACACAAAAATTTATATATACCATGTTTTACTATCTACTAGTCTTTCTTTAATTTTAACTTTTGTACATAGGAAGCCATTCTAAGATTTAATTCCTTTAAACACTAACAGCTACAAAAGTATAAATCATACAAAATGAAATTTTCAAATCTCTTGTTAACTAAGGGACAAATTGCATTCCACGTTGTCCTTCCCCTATATCTGAGAGTGGGGAGTATTGTCAGAAATAAGTCACATATTATGATGAAATAGGCATTTGGGTTTAGTCCCTTAAATATAGTAGGATTTTAAAGATCTACACAAGCTTTGTTCAATTTTCCTCACATCAGTTAAAATAGGAATTGAATTATTTTAGACTTTTAAATTCCAGTGTTCTCCAGGGACATCCACATACATACTGGTGTCAAAATGAAAAATGGACTCAAGAGCTTAAACACATTTATCTCACATCCCGAGGTTATCTTGACTAAAAGGAAGAAAAATTATATTTAGTACAACAGTTTCTTTGCCTTAATGACATCACGTTTCTCAACCAACTTACATTTTTAAGCATAAGAAGCTAAAGGCGTTATTTCTTACACAGGGAATTAAATGACGTGCTCTGGGAACCGTTTAGTTGGTAAAGGATCCACGGGAAACAAGTACTGGAACCAGCTCAGCACGCTTCCCAGGGGACAGAGAGAAAGCCATTTTCCATAGGTTCTACATTCCAAACTCTCCAGGCTGAGACAGAACCCCTACAGTGGGTCAGTCCCTGAGAAAGCAGGGTAGGAACACCTGAGCAGCCCCAGGAATGAACTCTGGGCCCTCCACATCCCCCCCCCCCTTCTCTTGTAAGCATGGAAGCGTCTCTTCCCCCAGACTTGTCTCACAGTGAGGAGAGTCTCAGCGGGATGCAGCTTAGGGTTCTGACCCAAATGAACTCCCAATTCACAAACCCTAACCCAGGACACATACTCCAGACTTTCACAGACTTTCTCCATGTGCACAAATTACACTCTGAGAGCACCTATGCTGTGGATGCAAAACTCTTACCTGTGTCTACAAACAAGCCCAGGGGAACCACAAAAAAAATCTCAGAAGCTGTGCCAACACCCCTCCCCCAGGTGCAGGTGTGCCCCCAGCTTTCCAGGGCTGTGGCTTCTCTCAGTGTAAAGCCTCCTCCGTGGTGGATGTGAACAGGAAGGACACCTGCAGGGAGAGGCTCCCCAGGGAGAACCACTAGGCCTGCAAGTGCTTCCCTTTGCAGGCCAAGGGGCCCTTAGCTTGGGTCACTGAACAGGGCTCTGACTAGTCACATTGTTTTGGATCACATGGATATGTTAAATGACTCAAACCCGGTGTCAAGGAACCCAGCAAATTCATACAACACCAACATTTATGTGTAAAAGAATTAAAAAAACTGTAAGCCATCTTTCTAGTTCAATAAGAAAAACCACGTTTTATTACTTTCATAAAATGATATTATTATATCCATGGCAGGAAAACAACTGTAAAATAATTAAGCATACTTGAACACTTCTGATGTTCAAGTCTAAGCCTTGGAATTCCATTCGAAATCACCCCTCCTACCCCCAAAGTAAAAATGAAGAGGAGACCTGAGAATATTGCTATTCCTGCTGGGGGGAGGAAAATAAGAAACAAGAAATTTTAGCACATGCAACGTAATACTAGACTATTTAATTTTTTTCTGATATTTATCTCATGCCTCTTTGGAAATATTTATACTGCCTTTGAAGATCTATTGATCAAATACATTTTATACTTATTGAAAAATGGAAACCAAAAAACAAGTAAATAAATCTTTTCAAGGTGACAAACCCAGGGAGAAGCAGCGCTGACACCCAGAAAAGTTTCAAAGAGAAACCTCCACGCAAAGGACTTCCCATAGGACGTCTGTGCCCGGGGAAGGTCCTGGGGGAGAGGCACCGGGATTTCATGAAAGTATTTCAGGTGGTTATTCTCGGCTTTCCTCTGCCGTAAAATAACTACATACAAAATAGAAATCTTTAAAATGAGCCATCCATTTAATGTGGGAAAATGATAATTAACAGACTAAATCTGTTAGAAATGCACGCCGGAAGAGAAACGGCTGATGATTCTGTGAATCGGAGACCGAAAAATGTTATTTGAGAATGCAGGCAGAAATCTGAAAATTGATGGATTTCTTGCCAGTCCCAGGAAAAGCTAGCTGAGGGGACAGGTCGTGGATTTGAGACCCCGATTCTCACATTTCGAACTCAGGAATAAAAGGGTCCCACTGAAGACAAAGGAGGGACTGGGGACCCCACAAACCATAGCTCCTCCCATGCACAAACTCCACAGAACGAGTCACAATTGTCGTCCGATGACCCAACCCCTTGGTGACCGCACCATCTGGGGAGACGCGGGGCTGTGGGCGCAGAGCTGCCCGGTGAGTCTCAGGTAACGCGATCGAAGTCGCCGCGCGCAGTGACGGGACAGGACACCCGGGGTCTTAACTGCCAGCCCAGCCCCCACGCTGTGTGGCGGAGGGGACTAAGGTCCCAGCGAAGCCCCCGGGGGAATCAGGTCCACAGACTCCCACTTGGCCGCGGGGAGGATGGTCCGCCACAGCCGGTTCCAACCGGTTCCAACCATTCCTTGTTCTCTTGGGACACCCTGCACCGCACACTCACCATTTCCCAGTTTATAGGGTCCCCCGGCCAAATCCCTGGGGCTCCCGTGGCGGTGGCAAGTCACAACGGCATTGATGCTGCTGCAGAGACACCTAGGAATGTTAGGTGCAGCTGAGACACAAACTCGAACGCAGCAAAAACTGTCCACGCGGTTTGAGGATCATCCCCGCCCTTCTGCGCCTCTGATTGGACAGTTCTCAATGACCCGCCTCCATTCTTCCTGAGCGACAGCCAGGGAAGAAAGGCAGATGGCTTAACAGACAAGCTTCCGTTGGTGGGTAGACCTTGTATCCTCAAAGGATATTTGCTTTTAAACAAAATTTGTTCATGGTCCTTGAGGGACAATGGTGTCTTCCTGCCCCTCTTGCTAAACGCGGGACACAGGTGTGAGAAGGGGATTTCAGTCAGTTTCCAAATGGAGCGATGCCCTTGTCCTGAGCAAGAGGGGCACTCAGGCCAGGCCAGACTGGGACCAGGGGATCTGAGGTCTTCCCCGGGTCAGGGGCTGGCACAGGCTATGAGAACACTCATGGAACTGTGACCCTTGTTTACAAGCCCATTGAAAAACGACCTCACCATATGTAATAGTTTGGCTCCATTTTGATCTTCGCTGACAGCGTTGAGGCTTCCACCCATCCTTTCCCACCCTTCCTTTAGCTAAAATCCCCATTACCTCCCGAGAACGTGGTTCTGCAGGGAAACTGGAACCGCACAGCGCCAACTCGGCGTAGGGACTCTTCTCCGAACAACCGTGAGCTGTGCGACGTGTTCGGTAAAACTGGCAGGTGTACATTTTACACTAAAAGTTAATTATTTTAGACAGTCTTTGACTGTGCCCTTAGAGATCTTGAAATGTAAATGGCTATGATA